>JAOTOM010002564.1:7500-108370 GCA_034440615.1 Ashinkailepas kermadecensis | reverse complement strand
ACCCACCCGGAGCGGCAGTCTGCACCGCCGTCACAGACGATACCCACCCGGAGCGGCAGCCTGCACCGCCGTCACAGACGATACCCACCCGGAGCGGCAACCTGCACCGCCGTCACAGACGATACCCACCCGGAGCGGCAATCTGCACCGCCGTCACAGACGATACCCACCCGGAGCGGCAGTCTGCACCGCCGTCACAGACGATACCCACCCGGAGCGGCAACCTGCACCGCCGTCACACGCCGTCACAGACGATACCCACCCGGAGCGGCAGTCTGCACCGCCGTCACAGACGATACCCACCCGGAGCGGCAACCTGCACCGCCGTCACAGACGATACCCGCCCGGAGCGGCAGTCTGCACCGCCGTCACAGACGATACCCACCCGGAGCGGCAACCTGCACCGCCGTCACAGACGATACCCACCCGGAGCGGCAACCTGCACCGCCGTCACAGACGATACCCACCCGGAGCGGCAGTCTGCACCGCCGTCACAGACGATACCCACCCGGAGCGGCAACCTGCACCGTCGTCACAGACGATACCCGCCCGGAGCGGCAACCTGCACCGCCGTCACAGACGATACCCGCCCGGAGCGGCAACCTGCACCGCCGTCACAGACGATACCCACCCGGAGCGGCAACCTGCACCGCCGTCACAGACGATACCCACCCGGAGCGGCAACCTGCACCGCCGTCACAGACGATACCCACCCGGACCACCCGGCGGCAACCTGCACCGCCGTCACAGACGATACCCACCCGGAGCGGCAACCTGCACCGCCGTCACAGACGATACCCACCCGGAGCGGCAACCTGCACCGCCGTCACAGACGATACCCACCCGGAGCGGCAACCTGCACCGCCGTCACAGACGATACCCACCCGGAGCGGCAACATGTACCGTCGTCACAGACGATACCCACCCGGAGCGGCAACCTGCACCGCCGTCACAGACGATACCCACCCGGAGCGGCAACCTGCACCGCCGTCACAGACGATACCCACCCGGAGCGGCAACCTGCACCGCCGTCACAGACGATACCCACCCGGAGCGGCAACCTGCACCGCCGTCACAGACGATACCCACCCGGAGCGGCAACCTGCACCGCCGTCACAGACGATACCCACCCGGAGCGGCAACCTGCACCGCCGTCACAGACGATACCCACCCGGAGCGGCAACCTGCACCGCCGTCACAGACGATACCCACCCGGAGCGGCAACCTGCACCGCCGTCACAGACGATACCCACCCGGAGCGGCAACCTGCACCGCCGTCACAGACGATACCCACCCGGAGCGGCAACCTGCACCGCCGTCACAGACGATACCCACCCGGAGCGGCAACCTGCACCGCCGTCACAGACGATACCCACCCGGAGCGGCAACCTGCACCGCCGTCACAGACGATACCCACCCGGAGCGGCAACCTGCACCGCCGTCACAGACGATACCCACCCGGAGCGGCAACCTGCACCGCCGTCACAGACGATACCCACCCGGAGCGGCAACCTGCACCGCCGTCACAGACGATACCCACCCGGAGCGGCAACATGTACCGTCGTCACAGACGATACCCACCCGGAGCGGCAACCTGTACCGTCGTCACAGACGATACCCACCCGGAGCGGCAACATGTACCGTCGTCACAGACGATGGAGCGGCAACCTGCACCGCCGTCACAGGCGATCGGAGCGGCAACATGTACCGTCGTCACAGACGATACCCACCCGGAGCGGCAACATGTACCGTCGTCACAGACGATACCCACCCGGAGCGGCAACCTGCACCGCCGTCACAGACGATACCCACCCGGAGCGGCAACCTGCACCGCCGTCACAGACGATACCCACCCGGACCGGCAACCTGCACCGCCGTCACAGACGATACCCACCCGGAGCGGCAACCTGCACCGCCGTCACAGACGATACCCACCCGGAGCGGCAACATGTACCGTCGTCACAGACGATACCCACCCGAAGCGGCAACATGTACCGTCGTCACAGACGATACCCACCCGGAGCGGCAACATGTACCGTCGTCACAGACGATGGAGCGGCAACCTGCACCGCCGTCACAGGCGATGGAGCGGCAACCTGCACCGTCGTCACAGACGATACCCACCCGGAGCGGCAACATGTACCGTCGTCACAGACGATACCCACCCGGAGCGGCAACATGTACCGTCGTCACAGACGATACCCACCCGGAGCGGCAACATGTACCGTCGTCACAGACGATACCCACCCGGAGCGGCAACATGTACCGTCGTCACAGACGATACCCACCCGGAGCGGCAACATGTACCGTCGTCACAGACGATACCCACCCGGAGCGGCAACATGTACCGTCGTCACAGACGATACCCACCCGGAGCGGCAACATGTACCGTCGTCACAGACGATGGAGCGGCAACCTGCACCGCCGTCACAGGCGATGGAGCGGCGAGTGAGACTACGGAGCGGGACAGGTTGGCCACTCCCTGGTTATATTTGGCGTGCGTGTGCCCGACCACCCGTTGGGAGCCCGTGACGCATCCAACTCGTCGTGCAGCGTCGGACAGATCGATGGTTCACGAAGAGTCTTCGGGAGCATTATCGCCCTGAAGGCTCTCCTGCACATATACATCGCGTCCAATCGGACAGCTTAATGTAGCATAGGATAGGAAAAAATTAGATTCGCGTTGACCAAGAAAACCCGTTCCGCATAAAGCCTACATGACTCGAATGATATATGGCTTGTTTGTCCCGACAACGTGCAATCAGCCTGCAGATCAAAGGTCGTCTGAAGTGGTCGCTTTCTATTTCGTGAACGGTTACACTCATCAATAAGTGGTCCAGAATCGCATTTTTCGGCGGATTGCTCATTAGTACACCTGCTTTGTCCGTAACCGAGGGCTCTACCAGGAGTTTTGTCCATGACCGAGAGCTCCACCAGGAGTTTTGTCCGTGATCGAGGGTTCCACCACGAGCTTTGTCCGTCACCGAGGGCTCCACCAGGAGCTTTGTCGGTCACCGATGGCTCCACCAGGAGCTTTCGGTCGGAGGAAACTGCTGATATGTAGAAGACAAAAAATTAGTATATTCACATGAAGCAACGAAAAACATCATCAACAGACCAGAGAAAGGTAGTTTTGGATCAACGTGCGACGAAATGATCGCAACAGATACCGTGAGATAAACTTGCATGATTACTCAGCCCGCTTACAGCACCTAATGCCATCTCAGGGCTCGTTTTACTCTAACGCCTGATTTATCGTACCTATTACAATAAAATGCGAAATGTCTCAGGCCTATTTGAGTGCACGAAAAAGCAACTCATCACATTTGCAAAGCTCAAGATGCAACTAACTGGGGCTAGCTCGTAATCCGCTCGATAAGCTCTTCCACTCGTTAAATTATATTACCATAGAAAACGCCATTGAACCTTACTCGATGGGCGCTACATGGCCATAGTTGTCGACGCGCCTAAAGCCCAAATAACTAACTAACTAACCTTACCCGAGGTGTCAGGCTTATTTTGCGAACTGTCAAATGTAATTCCTCTGGGGCGAATCGACCTGTTAAACACATCACAGTATCATGGAGTTAAAATTGGCGACGATCTGGTGGCCACCGCTGACTGGCGGCGACACACCAGTCAGCATATTTTACCAACGCAAGCTCGCTGCAGGCCACTGATGGACGGACAATTGCCGGATTAAGCCAGCATGACCAGATCGGGGCTGGAACGTCGTAGCGGGAAAGTAGGCAGTCGAGAAAGTAGGTTATGTTCAACATCTTAGCACCCGGTTTGACAACCACTTTGCGGATTTAAGTTGTCCGTTGTGAAGCTGAATGTTGTGATGCCTATCATTTTAGGATACAGGAATCACTATAGAATAATGATCTGGCATTGCTGACTTGGAGGTCCCCCCGCAGATCATGCATAGCTATTATGCTAGCTGTAATGCAATAGGTATACCCATGACAGTCATCGTTAGGTTCTCCCTTGCGAGAAGGCGGCACTAAGAAAACAACTCCAAGTAAAGAAAGGGAAGGTGTGTGGGGCAAAGCGGGGTAGTGGGCAAAATGAGATTTCGCAAGTTGTCATTCATTATAATTGCAACGTGGAGTCGCTCTTGTCAATCATTATCCAATTTGCCGCTATTTTCTGGTGTAGGGAGTCGACCGAGCGGGTATGAAGTGAGCTAGCGAGCATTTTAATTGTTTATCATGGTCCGATGTTGCTTCGGCATCCAGAATTGTATGCTGGGAAGCATATGAGTCGCATACTGCTTTCAGACTGATATTACACTGGACGCTTTTCCATTAGTCTGCTATGTCGCAAAATGTTCGTCTCTGGTGTCGTGCTCAAGCATGACGGCATGCTCAACTTTCCAAATTTGTCACTTTGAGCACAGCGGGGTGTGAAGGAAGGGGCAAAGCAGAGCATTTCGTTTTGCCCGTGCTTCACACCACATAGCTGTAGAAGGTGAATTTTTTTCTCTCACCATATGCTCGATTCCTGGCATCTGTGGCAGCCTTACCAGCAGATGCCGATGTCAGCAGATGTCAGCAGATGCCTCCACCCCTGTCCCCTATTTGAGTGATGAACAGTATCGAATTACTCGTTGCCTTTACTAGGTTGGCGCCGAATACCATGGGTGTAGTTTTGCATGCTTTTAGGAGGACACTTCCCCCCCACCCCCCAATGTTGGTTGTCCGCCCTCTCCCCAATCATTTCAACTTTAACAGTGGACCATATGTGGTATGCCTGCCCCAATCCACATAGGCTCGCCCATTGCCTTCATGCGTTGTGCCCTCCCAATAGTTTCCAATAACCTACATCAATGTTGAATGCATTCTACGTCATTGATTGGAAAGTGGGTGCAGTAGTGTTGGTTATTGGTTTCAAAAATATTACGACACGTCGACCGTTGAGTCATGTAAGCGTCGCCAATCTCTCACGCCGATTGGTCGCGGGCGAAGAGTAGCGACAGGTGAGACTCGAACCCACAACCTTTCGATTGTGAGACGAGCATCTTACCCCTAGACCACTCGTCCCCAGGTGCAGTATGTGGTCGCTCTGAACCCACGCCATACCGGCCAGGAAATACACCTCAGTCGTTGCAGCTGTGAATCGTCGCCCCACCCCCTCCCCAGCACTTCCAAGATCATAAGCACCCGATGACCTCGCTTATAAAGCACACGACTCAAACAACTCCGACAAAATGGAATTTGAAGCTGACACTAGACCAAGGTCGTGACGCGCCCATCCCGCTGGCGAGTGGTGAGCGGGTGTGGCGCGGTCTCGACTGCAACGATGTCGAGACAGCACTGGCATCTGAAACCGGTCCGCGCCAAGAAGGCCGTGCCTCGTGAAGATGCTTTGTGCATGGGCAGCGATATGTAGCTGTTAGTCCCCCAGTCCAGGAGAGTAACTATAGTAGAGTCGACACTCGAATGCACTTCACTCGCTCGATTCATTCTGTTCGCGCGTGGTTCTGGAATCGCGCTTCCAGGCGGTTGGCATGAACAAACCCTACTGAATACATATTATGCTCACGCAAGAACACGCACACGCACACGCACACGCACATATACACACACACGCACACACACATGCACATCCCCACCCTCCCCGCGCCTAACAGACACATATAGAAGCACGCCCACATGGGGCATGCCATAGCATTTTAAGTCAACCAACAGCCATGCTCTCGACATACGCATCGCTTTGTGATGCTATAAACGCACCTCGTAAACGTTTCGGTGTCATCCGCCGCTCTTCTACGGTCGCGAGTCTGATTTCAGTCCTAGCTTTGAGCAGGCGGAACTACTATCACAATGACTGGCCCGCCGTGCGAACCGGTTGCGGCCGTCCGCCTAGATATCACAGTGAGGTGGACCGGTCGGGGCTGGCGCCCCGGGGCCAGTTCACACTGCGACTCTCTGGACTGGACGGACGGGTGGGTCGACCTACTCGGGCGCGTTGGGCGTGTGTGTACGGCTGCCACGCCCCTTGCCCTCGCCTCTCGCCGGCTCTGTCGACCCGGCCCGCTGGAGACCGCTCTTCTGCTGCCATCTGGCGATCGGCTCTCACACTATAATCTCCCGTATCACCCGGCGGTTCCTGGAGTTTGGCGTCGAGTAGCCGCTCTCCAGCGACTCGTCGAAGGAGATTTGCGGCTTGTTGTCCACCTCCTGGCCGGCGTACGGGTCCGGCAGACCGGAGACGTCGCGGTACGCGCCGTCTGCCAATTGAACGCAGCTTGTTACAGATTGTCAGCTCAATTGGAGCTACTGGAGCTCTGGCTTAGAAATAGGTGCCGCCGGGTACGGCTGACATAGTCTCCACTATTCGAGAATCTGCATCATAAACCAGTTGAGAATCACATGGAGAGAATCGACTTGGAAAGTGGCTTGCCGCTACTATATTGGCCTCCATTTTGCCAGCGCATTGGAGAGGTAGCACAGGCACGGCTCGATATATACATTGCCGGTCTACGACGTGACAAATTATGCAAACAAAATGTAGATGACAAACTGTACGGAATAAATGAGGACACGTGAGTCTCATGAAATCACACGTGAAGGAGCAAGTAGGTTAGAATCACTTCATCATTAGTTCAAGTTGCTGCATGAAACTACCCCAAAACACTTCCACATCAACAGATTGCTGACATAGCTGTTGATTCCACTCCAGGCACAATGAAATCCAATCAGAGTTATGAAAGAATATACACTGTAAGTATGCAATCAATAGCACTGAGCATTACACAGACGTAATTGATACCAGTGACATGGGCATTGTTGGTCAGCACATATTTCGTGCTTACCGCATGCCCCTGACGACTGAATGTTGCGTTTTTCCAGCGATGCATTTATCAGCATACAACAGAAAAGAAGCTGAGCTTCTGACAAATGATTTGATATTCCCCGAATTTGATATCCGATATAACCAACGTTCTTTGCTCCACAAAATTAGTTCTACTCATCCAGAGACGAACTATGCAAATTGCAGGACACCCCGACTCCCTCAGCATTACGTTCATGAGCGCCGACGAGGACGGCATCAGCTATCCTGCTGCCGACACCACTGAGCAACACTGCGGACTGCGCGCGCGAGCGCGGGCCGCAGCCTCTCCATGACTACAGCCAGAGCTCTCCGCCAGAGATGCAGATGTCGCTGCCGGCGGTCGTACCTGCGTGATGAGGCCGCGGGGTGCGGCTGCCCGCCGCGCCGTACGGATCCGCCTCGTACGGACGGCCGTACTCGTCCTGCGCCGGGTACGCCGCGTCCGCCGGGTACGGCTGCTGCTGCTGCTGCTGCTGCTGCTGCTGCTGCTGCTGCGGCGGGTAGTGGCCGTAGTCGCCGTAGCCGCCGTGCAGCGGCTGGTCGGGCAGGTAGTTGGCCTGGGCCGGGTCGTAGTTGTTCGGGTCGTAGGCGAACGGGCGGCCCTCCGGGTGCCCGTAGGACCGGGTGTCCGGGTTGCCGTAGGACCGGGTGTCCGGGTTGCCGTACGACCGGTTGTCCGGGTTGCCGTACGACCTGGTGTCCGGGTTGCCGTAGGACCTGTTGTCCGGGTTGCCGTACGAGCGGTTGTCCCCGCCGCCGCCGGCACCACCACCGCCGGCACCGCCGCCGGCACCGCCTCCGCCGGCGCCGCCCGCCTTCACTTGCCACAGCGAGTCCTGCGAGTTGACCGAGCCGCCGTTGTTGGAGTTGGAGTAGCTGTTCTCCATGTAGGCCAGGTTGATGGCGCCGTTGGGCGGCTGCTGGCCGGAGGCGGGGCCGTGCTCGGTGGCCACGCCGTGCTCGTAGCCGGGCCTGCTGCCGTAGATGACCTTGTTCGGGTCCTGGTTGAGTTGGCCCAGGTGAGTGGAGTCTGCGCCGGGCTTGGTGTCGGGTCCGCCGCCCGGAGGGTAGTACGCCGGCAGCTTCTGACGGCCACTGCACGACAGAGTAGCACGTTTAGTGACCGCGCAGGCAGACCAGTACTGTGCATTACACTGCTCGGGATGTTTAAATATGCAGGACTGTGCTACAAGTCAAAGAAATGGCTAATTAGAGAAATGGCAGCGAAACTTGAAACCAAAACAAAGGTATATACTTCGACACAGGATGATATACGTAACATTCATGACATGAATACATGACATGATGGCATCACATGATTACACGATATGATTACATAACATGGCATGACCCCATTGGCATGCATGAAGAGGCAAGAGGCAGAGATGTCTCTGCTTCGCGCGCCAAGGTCAACGCACGCATTTCAACAAACATATTCACATAGTCATCCGCCTACTCACGGATGACCTAACCTAACCTAACCTACACATAATTTTCCGTGAGTGACCACGGCGAGCTCCGCCACTTACTAAGCATCGTCGTTGAAGTTCTTGTTGGTCTTCTTGGCTGCCTTGTTGCGGCGGCAACAGCAGATCAAGACGGGCACCAGCATGGCCAGCAGGGCAATCACCACCACCACGATGATGATGATGGCTGTCAGCGATATTCCATCGCCAGGGGCCAGCATGGAGCCGGCCGGAGCTGGTGGCAACAGGCGGAGTCTCAGCCTCCAGTCTCGGCTCTAGTCTGCTGACTTTCCGCCAGATGTCACGGCTGATGGCGGATGTTCTCGGCAGGCAAGGTGTGTCCCATTCGGCAACAATATGTATTATCCAGTACACGGTGCCTCACCTATTTTAACCCTGCCACGTTACTCACTAATGTCACCCACCAACATCCTTCACTAACTTCACTCTAATCCTACCCATCACTGGAACAGCATAGCATACATTTAATTATCGACGCGGATTTGGGATTTGTTTGAGATCAGATTGAATATATTAACGACCATACTTTCGGAATCGAGTTGGGTTGCGAATTAGTTTCTAAACTGCAGGGATTGCTTTGGGCTAACTTTGTCATGGGCTGGTGAGCAGCACCATGTTAAGAAGCAAAGCCAATGGAATAAGCCTTCGCTTTGCCAATATTTTTGTTCGTTATTTGAAGTATAGGTTTCGATATGACGTATGTTATTTCATTGGGCAGATTGCGTAATACAGTTATTTGGGATTTTGGGCGCATCAATTGCATTGGCTATAGAGCGCCCAAAATAAACCTATTTAAACTGTGCCCATACTATCCAAACTGCACGCCAGGGTGGTTGCATGCCTGATGCGTACAGAACTGATGTTTCATAATGAATGCACACTGGCATGCACATTGGCATGCTCTACATATCACCCTGCTCCTGCACGTGTCCCGTCTGCTCGCGCTACCGCACAGCCCGGCTTCTCACCATGCTCCGCCAGGACGGGCGCTCCGCACACGGTGGTGTTCCCCCGGAGACAGAGGCGCACGCGCACCTCGGTCACGTCGCCGAGCGCAGCCGCCACCTCAGTCACGCCCAGGTTGTTGCTGATTGGCACCTGCTGGCCCGTCGGCCGCCAGTCGGCGTCTTCAGACCTGCGATCGTGTCAATGGGTTAGTGGGTTCGACTCAGCAGCGAGGTTACCGCAAAGAGTATCATTAGGGAGCAGGCATTTGATTGGACTTGCACACGCTGTTGATAGTCGCAGTCGGCGTGTTTGGCCGAAAGTAGGGTTGAACTGACCCGAGGTCACGACCGGCACTGACCTGACATCAGGACCGCCTGACTCGACCCGAACCGACGTCGCCACGTGACGCGCCGTGAGGCACAAGCCTGTACCGCCCGACGTCGCCACACGTTCTGACCTCTGACCCGACACCGTCAACTGACCTGACGTCGAGCATGCCGACCACATCGATGGCCGAGCCGACCACGTGGAAGTTGACTTGGCGCGACTGACGCTCGAACTTTGGCGCTCTGCGGCAGCGGCAGCTGGCCGATGTCCAGCAGCGTGGTGAACTGCGTCTGCTGCGAGTACTCCGAGTCGCCCTTGTCGTTGTTGGCTTGAATCTGTGGGACGCGGCGCGTCAGAGCGACCCGATATGACCTGAACTAGGGCCATCGACGATCGCTGTCGACCTCAGTATCGACACCGCTGGGGTGGCTCACTAACGTTGGGGATTCTGAATTCCTCTACTATGTCGAACAAATGTGAAGTCAGGCGTTGATTTCACTGACGAGCATGGGACGTCAACGTAACGCAACGTATCCACAAGGTAGCGCAGGCTCTCTTTCATCTGCATCCTCGTGGCACCCCGCGATTGAGTCAATCCTGTCCAGCAGAAGTTGCACTCTGGGAAAGTTACTCTACACTCAGAAGTTACACTCTCCAGTCTGAGAAGCTACACACAAAGGTCATCCTAGCTAGAGCTACAGCGATCCTGGAATGCCACACGTGGTGCTCACCCTGACGAAGTGGGTGAAGTTAGTGACGTCATCAAGGCGCATGTCACACTCACACCAATGCGGTTAGTGGTGTTAATGACGTCAGTATGACGTATGTGTGACTCACCCTGACGCGGTAGGTGGTGCGGTGCTGCAGTGACGTCACGTTGCACGGCCGGCGCGTCTGGCAGTCGAAGGCGCGCTCGTTGCCGCGCTCGCCGAGCAGCGACAGGTGGTGCAGCAGGCCGCTGAAGCCGCCGTCGAAGCCGGGCGTCCAGTCGAGCAGCGCCCAGTCGGTGCCCAGCTCCACCGCGTGCACGTCGGTGGGCGGTTCGGGCCGGCTCTTGGCCTGCAGGCGCAGCGACGTGCTGTGCTCGCCCTCCTCGTTCTGCGCGTGGCACACGTACTCGCCGTAGTCCTCGGGCCGCACGCGCGCCAGCCGCAGCGTCGTCTGGTGCACGTCGTTGCCCAGCTCGGTGGCGTTGATGCCGTAGAAGCCGGTCGGGTCGGCGGCGAGCGGCGCGCCCTGACGCGACCAGCGGAACGTCGGCGCCGGGTAGGCCTGCATCTGGCACGCCACGACCGCCGGCTCGCCCTCGTCGAACGCCACCTTGTTGTACTGGTGGTACACGATCGGCGCGTCTGGCGACAGGCGGGCGCCGTCAGTCGGTGCAGCCGTCACGGGACACGGTGAGGCGCGTGCGACGGAGTGTTGGGCACGGTGGGAGGTGAGAGTGTTGGACACGGTGGGAGGTGAGTGTTGGGTGGGGTGGGAGGGTAGTGGGTGTAGTGTGGCGGCAGAGTGGAGCGGAGTAGGAGAGAGTAGATGCGGGTGGGAAGTTGGTGTGGGCTGAGGTGGGAATGTGAATGTGGCAGTAGGTGGTAGGTGATGGTGGTAGTGGGTGTTCGGGTGAAATAAGGATGTGGTATGATGATGTGGTGTGAGGGTATGGTGTGAGGATGGGGTGTGAGGGTGGCGGTGGTGGTGTGCGACGGTCAGGTAACGGCGGTGGTACCGGAGATGGTGGGGAAGGGCGGACAGGTGTCAGTTCTCAACGTTCCTGTGTGACATCGACACAGACACCTTGAAAACACCGCGCGACGGCGTTGGTACCGGAGGTCAGGTAACGGCGGTGGTACCGGAGATGGTGGGGAAGGGCGCACAGGTGTCAGTTCTCAACGTTCCTGTGGGACATCGACACGGACAACTTGAAGACACCGCGCGACGGCGTTGCTGCAAGCTGATCAGCCGCAAAATGTACGTCTTGGAAGCTCTGACCGCAGGCTCGCAACCATTCCAGACTAACCACAGACAAGGCAAGGCAGGTTAGTCAATCGTGTGGCCAATGGGCTTCGAAAAATGGCGGCGGTTCGCAAAATATCTGATGGCATTCACAAGGCTGCATCCCATTGGTGGGTTTTGGCTTGCTTCGTTGTGGCAATGACCGTGTGCAAAGGCACCAAACAGCGTGTGCAAACAATTGGATAGCTGAGCAGCCGAACACACCAGAGGCGTCGCACTCCTCTATTGCAGTCGTCTGATACCAACACGTTCCAGCGAGCAGCCATGCCAAAATGGCACGGTAACATACCATTACCGCTTGCAAACAAACCCGAAAGTGTAAGACCTACACGAAAAGAATTTCGGGTGTCAGCATTCAAGTAGTCTAAAGTTGAAACCCAGAATGACAAGTCGGGACTGTCGGCCCACCGGGGGGACATCGCAACGCCCAGCGGCGGCAGGGATCAGCCGCCGCCTGATCGCACACTCACGTCTGATCCTGAGCAGCATCGTCGACTCGGCGGTGCCGGCGTCGTTCTGGAAGCGGCACGTGTAGTTGCCGCGGTCGGCGGGCGTCAGACGGTCCGACTCGCGCGCGCGGCCGCGGAAGCGCAGCCGGCTGCGCACGGTGAACGCCAGGTCGTTGAGCTCCGACTCGTCGATGGTGACGTCGTACATGCCGTCGGCCGTGCCGACCTCGACGCCGTCCTTGAGCCAGGCGACCGACGGCTTGGGCCGGCCCTCGGCGCTGCAGGCCGCCTCGAACGCGGCGGTGGCCGCCGGCCGCGTCTCCTCGGCCGGCATGCGCGTGCCGAACTCGGGCGCGCGGAACACGCGCACCTCGACGGTGGCGGCGGCGCCGGCGCCCAGCTCGTTCTCCGGCTGGCACGTGTAGCGGCCGGCGTGCCGCGTCTGCACGCGGTCGATGGTCAAGTTGGCGCCGAAGCCGAGCGGCGGCGCGTCGGTGCGCCCGGCGCGGCTCCAGCGGTACTTGGGCGTCGGGTGGCCGGGCGGCCAGGCGCCGCACGTCAGCGTCAGCGAGCCGCCCTCCACGCCGACCGGCGCCGCCGGCGTGACGAACGCGCGGCCGGGCGCGTGCCGGATCAGGATGCTGGTGGTGGCGTTGCCGACGCGCCGCTCGGCCGCCGGCATGCCGACGCTGCGCACGTGGTTGACGGCCACGCACACGTAGCGGCCGTTGTCGGCGGCCGTGACGCGACTGAGGCGCAGCGTGGCGCCGGTCGCGCGGAAGTCGGGCTCGCCCTCGCGCCGCCAGAACACCTCGTCGGCCGGCGGGTTGGCGTCCACCTCGCAGACCACCTGCACGCTGCCGCCGTCCGGCACCTCGCGCTCGCGCTCGACGCTGACGCGCGGCGCGAACAGCACGTCCAGCCGCAGCTCGGCCTTGCTCTCGGACACCGCGTTCCGCGCGCTGCACGTGTACACGCCCGCGTCGTCGCGACCCACCGCGTCGATGCTGAACGCCTGGTCGGTGCCGACGAACGCGTTGTTGCGGATCCAGCGCACGTTGGCGACGGCCGGCTTGGCGTCCACGGTGCACTGTAGCCGCGCCGACCGGCCCAGCTCCACCTGCAGCGGGTTGTCGGGACCGACCGTGATGCGCGGGTAGTCTGCCGGGCAAGGGTGCACGGTCACACGCGGCTGTGGCGACACGGAAGCACGCCGGCTGCACGGCGGTCGGGGCACCACAGCGCTGCATACCGGGGCGTGGGAAGACGTCAGAGCTGTTGGTGTTGCATGTTGGTGGTGTGGCGGATGTGGTGGAATGGGTAGGAAGATGTCAGAGCTGTTGGTGTTGCATGTTGGTGGTGCGGCGAGGTGTGGTGGAATGGGTAGGAAGACTTCAGAGCTGTTGGTGTTGCATGTTGGTGGTGTGGCGAGGTGTGGTGGAATGGGTAGGAAGACTTCAGAGCTGTTAGTGTTACATGGTGGTGGTGTGGCGAGGTATGATTGGATGGGTAGGGAGAAGTTAGAGCTGTTAGTGTTACATGGTGATGGTGTGTGTGGCGAGGTGTGCTGGGATTGGTAAGAAGACGTCAGAGCTGTTCCACGTATGCTAATAGGTGTCAATCGATCCCAGTCCTCAGCAGAACCCAAAAGTATTTTTTCCCTTCATTAATTTCCGGGGTCTTGACTGAAAAATAATTACCACTTAACAAAACGCGTACCTTTCCATCTGCACTTATAAAAAAACTATCTACGGCACTGAAAACTACAGCCAGCGACCATGCAGGCCAGCCATGCTGGTTATGGTGACGAAACCAGAAACAATCAAAGTTGGGTAGCGTGCAGCACTGGCACACAATCGAGTTCTTGCGCCCGGCACAACCAACACTTGACCCGGCGCGGTTGTCGACAGCCAGCTAAGATCGTGAACTTCGTGCTTGCTGTGTGCCCACTTCGCTGTGAAGTTGTGGTAGACACTCCTGCGTATGTGTTCGCAAGCAAGGCACGTTTATATGCACACATAAAATAAATATTCACCCAGCCATCAGTTATCACCCTTCTATGCACGACTGCCTCGTCGCTAGCTGAACGGCCGCCCCGATTGCCGGCTAGCGAATGCATGCCTACGTGACAAAGCACCTCTCCGCAGCTCCAACATCCATTCTGACCGTCCAAAGGTGTGCTTTGTGTGTCTGCGCGGCAAAAACGCTAAGTGCCGGTCTCGGTGGCCGCACCCTTTGTGGCCGACCGTCTGGCGTTTAACGGCGTCATCCTCATTAATTAGTCGGTGCCGACGGCCGGCTCGTCGCGGCTTTGTGACCCACAAACGGCCGTCTCGCGGCGTCATCGGCACGCGGAACGGTGACGTCACCAGGTCGTTCGTGTTGGGCGACAGTGCTGAGCCGCGCCAGCTCGTGTCGCGGCCGAATCCCAGCCGCGCGCGTGGAGAAGGCGGTGGAGAAGGCGGTGGAGAAGGCGGTGGAGAAGGCGTGGAGAAGGCGGTGGAGAAGGCGGTGGAGAAGGCGGTGGAGAAGGCGTGGAGAAGGCGTGGAGAAAGGCGCGCGTGGAGAAGGCGGTGGAGAAGGCGTGGAGAAGGCGTGGAGAAGGCGGTGGAGAAGGCGGTGGAGAAGGCGTGGAGAAAGGCGCGCGTGGAGAAGGCGGTGGAGAAGGCGTGGAGAAGGCGGTGGAGAAGGCGGTGGAGAAGGCGTGGAGAAAGGCGCGCGTGGAGAAGGCGGTGGAGAAAGGCGGTGGAGAAGGCGTGGAGAAGGCGTGGAGAAAGGCGCGCGTGGAGAAGGCGGTGGAGAAGGCGTGGAGAAAGGCGCGCGTGGAGAAGGCGGTGGAGAAGGCGTGGAGAAAGGCGCGCGTGGAGAAGGCGGTGGAGAAGGCGTGGAGAAAGGCGCGCGTGGAGAAGGCGGTGGAGAAGGCGTGGAGAAAGGCGCGCGTGGAGAAGGCGGTGGCCGCAGCTCAGCCGTGACCGTTCTGTTTCCTGATGTGTGGAATGCGACGGCGGCTGGCTGAGTGGAGTAAGTCACTGCGGTCCGTACTGATTTTGTTGCATTCTACTCTTGCCATTGGCTGTCCGGGCGCACACGGCAGCGACGTTCAGTCCTACACACTGTGTGGGGGGAGTGTGTAGCACACAGCACCTCGAGTCTATTCTGCACAGCAATTCGCCTCCATCGTCCCGGGCAGTTAGACTGTATCCTTCCCAGTTCGGCTCTATCGTCCCCGCCATTTGAGCTCTATCCTCCCCGCCAGCTCGTGTCTGTACTGCAGAAGCAGTTCGGGTTATGTAGCCAGCAGTCCGAACCGACCGCAGCTCGCCACCCCACCCGGTGTGCTGGCCGGTGTACTGATGCTGCTGACCGTGGCTGACTGCAGTTCGCCACCCCACCCGGTGTGCTGGACTGTGTGCTGGTGCTGCTGACCGTGGCTGACTGCAGCTCGCCACCCCACCCGGTGTGCTGGTGCTGCTGACCCGGGCCGACTGCAGCTCACCACCCACCCGTTGCTGGCCGGTGTGCTGGCCGGGTGCTGGCCTGTGTGCTGGTGCTGCTGACCCGGGCCGACTGCAGCTCGCCACCCCACCCGGTGTGCTGGCCGGGGTTGTGCTGGTCTGCTGACCCGGGCCGATGCTGCTGCCACCCCGTGTGCTGGACTGATCTGCTACCGTGCCCCCCACCCGGTGTGCTGGCCGGGGGTGCTGGCCAGTGTACTGATGCTGCTGACCGTGGCTGACTGCAGCTCGCCACCCCACCCGGTGTGCTGGCCGGGGGTGCTGGCCAGTATACTGATGCTGCTGACCGTGGCTGACTGCAGCTCGCCACCCCACCCGGTGTGCTGGCCGGGGGTGCTGGCCGGGTGCGCGTGTACTGATGCTGCTGACCCGTGGCCGACTGCAGCTCGCCACCCCACCCGGTGTGCTGGCCGGGGGTGCTGGCCTGTGTGCTGGTGCTGCTGACCCGGGCCGACTGCAGCTCGCCACCCCACCCGGTGTGCTGGCTGGGGGTGCTGGACTGTGTGCTGGTGCTGCTGACCCGGGCCGACTGCAGCTCACCACCCCACCCGGTGTGCTTGTTGCTTCTGGGTGGTGCTGGCCTGTGTGCCTGTACTATGCTGCTGACCGTGGCCGACTGCAGCTCGCCACCCCACCCGGTGTGCTGGACTGTGTGCTGGTGCTGCTGACCGTGGCTGACTGCAGCTCGCCACCCCACCCGGTGTGCTGGCCGGGGGTGCTGGCCAGTATACTGATGCTGCTGACCGTGGCTGACTGCAGCTCGCCACCCCACCCGGTGTGCTGGCTGGGGGTGCTGGCCTGTATACTGGTGCTGCTGACCGGGGCCGACTGCAGCTCGCCACCCCACCCGCTGTGCTGGCCGGGGGTGCTGGCCAGTATACTGATGCTGCTGACCGTGGCTGACTGCAGCTCGCCACCCCACCCGCTGTGCTGGCCGGGGGTGCTGGCCAGTATACTGATGCTGCTGACCGTGGCTGACTGCAGCTCGCCACCCCACCCGCTGTGCTGGCCGGGGTGCGGCCGTTACTGATGCTGCTGACCGTGGCCGACTGCAGCTCGCCACCCCACCCGGTGTGCTGGCTGGGGGTGCTGGCCTGTGTGCTGGTGCTGCTGACCCGGGCCGACTGCAGCTCGCCACCCCACCCGGTGTGCTGGCCTGTGTACTGATGCTGCTGACCGTGGCTGACTGCAGCTCGCCACCCCACCCGGTGTGCTGGCCAGTATACTGATGCTGCTGACCGTGGCTGACTGCAGCTCGCCACCCTACCCGCTGTGCTGGCCGGGGGTGCTGGCCAGTATACTGATGCTGCCGGCCGGGGCCGATTAGCGACGCATGTTGGCCGGTAGCGCGCGCACGACCGCACGTCGGACAGCCGGATGATGCATGGGGCCGGCGCCGGCCGCATGCACGGCAGCGGTCGGCGGCGAGTCGAACAAAGTGGCGGCGCCGCGTGGTGTCTGCCGTCCGCGCGACAAACGGCGGCGGTCGGCCGGCCGGGCGGCGACGCCGCAATCGTCGCAAAAACGCCATCCGCGCGCCGCCGTTTGTCCCAGATCAGACCGGGATTAAGACGCCGGGGCGGAGTGGGACGGACTGAGGCCGGGCACGGCGGCTTCCGGCGCAGCTCAGGCCCGTCTGTGGGGGTGGGTCCGGTGGGTAGGCAAGGGCGCAGCGTCTGATCAGCAGATAAGGACGTGTGGCCCGGGAAATGACTGATTTGCCCGGATTGGTGTTCAGCTTCAAGTGGAGGCAAGCGACTGTAGCATGTGTATATATATATATATATATATATATATATATATATATATATATATATATATATATATATATATATATATATATATATATGGGTGCTTGTGCATGCATGCGTATGTACGTGTGTGTGCATGTGTGGGCATGTACATTGGTGAGAAAGCAATCGGGCAATGTTGCAAAGCGGTACATGCACATAAAGCATACCCCGACGTACCCACAAGTGCTCGCACAACCTCAACAAGTTAATTGTCGACGCGCTAATACCGTTTTCCTAAAATTCTCTCCCACGAATTTCAACGCTTCGCAAGCATTTCATACGAAAAACACCCGTCTGCGAGGCTACGCTACCGACTTAGCACGGCCTCAAGTCCTTCTTCCCCTGCTGGCCACTTAAACCGGTCCGGCCTGCCAGCAATCGTCCACCAGCGTGCCGCAATGGCAGCGGGGCAGGGCGCGGCGCCACTCACAGTTAACGTCCAGCCGGATGGTGGCGGTCAGCCGGGCGCCGTCGGCCATGGCGCGGTTGTGCACGACGCACTCGAGCCGCTCGCCGTCGTCGTCGCGCGTGGGCTGCAGCAGCAGGCGCGACACGGTCGGCCGCGACCGGTCGGCGGCCGGCGCCAGCTGGGCGGCCAGCGGCGCCGCCGCGCCGCCGCGGTACCAGCGGATCTCGGGCGGCGGACTGCCGCCCGTCGAGCTGCACACCAGCGGCGCCGGCAGGTCCTCGGTCAGCGCGCCGGCCACCTCCGACTCGATCACCGGCGGGTTGGGCGGCATCAGCACCGTCAGCGTCACGCTCTCCGTGTGGATGTCGCCGCCGGTGCCGACGCGCCGCACCTTGCAGTCGAACTGGCCGTTGTCCTGGTCGTAGGTGGCCGCCGCGATGTGCAGGTCGTAGCGGCCCTCGTCCGGCCTCGAGTCGACGCTGTCGGCAGCAGGCGGAGGCGTTAACGATGTAGCCACGAAGCAAGGTGCAGCATGAGAACAAAACAGGACCTAAGTCGGCGGCGGAAGACAGGAGGCTGTGGCGTTAGCGATGTAGCCACAAGGCAGAATGCAGCATGAGAACAATACAAAACACCAACATATGAAGTAAAAGACAGACGAGAAAGCTTCTTCGCAACGCAAATGAAGTGACCAGAGAATCGATCCGATCCCTGTCATCGCCAGGTCCTGCCTCTCTCATATCGCCTGAGCGGCGGCAGACCTTGACCAAATCACGGGAGCTGCAGAGTGTGAATCATGCCGCCCGCATCACGCCAACACATGGCCCCCGCTCGCCGCCGCAGAATTAAACACCCGCAGCACGACAGCCGGAACGGCAAAATGTGAATCTTCGCAGACGAACGTACCCAGGTTCGGAGCCAATTGTTGATCGCCACATCAGAACAACATACCCAAGGTCAGAGCCGACTAAGGACCCTCATATCAGACCAACCGCTCGGGAGAGGATCTTCACATCAGACAAACGTACCCAGGGTCAGAGCCGACTATGGACGCTCATTTCAGACCAACACACCCAGGGTCAGAGCTGACTGTGGATCTTCACATCATATTCACGTGCCCATAGTCGGCGCAAATCGTTGGCTCATGGAAAACAACGACACACAAACAGATATAGAAACAATCACACAACAACAAACACCGTCATAGCGGCTAGACATGCAGTCAGCCAGATGACTGGAGCGCAGAGGACGGGATATGTGAAGCCGGTGATCATCCCGCATACCGCCATTCTGTCCTTCGGTATGCATGCCTTACGTCAGCAAACCGTAGTGGGCTCGCTCCACGCATAGCGAACAACAACGCACGCATAATCGCAAGGGTCAGATTGGAGCAGTTTTGCGCGATGGGGTAATATTTTGAACTAAGTTATGCATATTTGTGTTGTTGTCTCAAAACTAGCAACATTGCGATGTTTGTCATCGAGTAATTATTCGCCCAGAACACATCTACTCAGGTAGCTTCTACTGTGTTCGGTAGAAAGAGCGAAAAATCGGAAAAAAGCGAAGAAAAAAACACCGAAGCGAAGAATCGAACGCGCCGCGAACCCGTCTGATAAGCAGCAGTAGGGACTAATGCGAATATCGTGTAGGGCCTTTCGATCAGATCAGATCAGATCAGATCAGATCAGATCAGATCAGATAGAACCCAGAGTGAAGACCGCTTCCCGTTGTAAAGTATAGGGAGAGCATTAGATAGAGAGAAGGAGAGAGAGAGGGAGAGGAGAGAGGGAGAGGGAGAGAGAGAGAGAGAGAGAGAGAGAGAGAGAGAGAGAGAGAGAGAGAGAGAGAGAGAGAGAGAGAGAGAGAGAGAGAGAGAGAGAGAGAAAACAAAAAATAGCCAGATAGGGAGAGAGCCGAGCTCGATGTGATCATGTGCGTCCTACTCCCATCAGTTAAGCCATGGCTTGGTTGGCAAGTGGTCGATAACGGGGTCACTTGGTACGTGCAGCGGTTGAAGAGACGCCCGTCGCATGCCACAATTGCACATGCAATGGTCAGCCGATAACTACGCCGGATATATCGGCGAACAGAGGTCACTGCACGTGCAGCTGGTCCTGCCAAGCGAGTCACCGCCGACTGTTCAAGGAGGTCACGGCTGCCTGCCACGTTGGCCATGGTCCGATGTGATGTCGTGTGGTCAGGCATGGTGTGGTGTGGTGTGGTGTGGTGTGGTGTGGTGTGGTGTGGTGTGGTGTAGTGTAGTGTAGTGTAGTGTAGTGTAGTGTAGTGTAGTGTAGTGTAGTGTAGTGTAGTGTAGTGTAGTGTAGTGTAGTGTAGTGTAGTGTAGTGTAGTGTAGTGTAGTGTAGTGTAGTGTAGTGTAGTGTAGTGTAGTGTAGTGTGGTGTGGTGTGGTGTGGTGTGGTGTGGTGTGGTGTGGTGTGGTGTGGTGTGGTGTGGTGTGGTGTGGTGCGGTATGGTTACGTGTGGTGTGGTGTGGTGTAGTACAGTGTGGTGTGGTGTGGTGCGGTGCGGTATGGTATGATCCCGTGTGGTATTGTCAGGCACGGTGTGATGTAGTGTAGTGTAGTGTAGTGTAATGTAGTGTATTGTAGTGTATTGTAGAGCATTGTAGTGTATTGTAGAGCATTGTAGTGTATTGTATTGCAGTGTAGTGTAGTGTGGTGTGGTGTGGTGTGGTGTGGTATGGTGTGATGTGATTCAGTGTGGTGTGGTATGGTCTGTTCTGATGGAGTATGCTGTGGTCCGGTGTGGCTCCACGCGGTCCATGGACCGGTCCGCACCAGCCCGGTCCGGTCCTGGGCAGCTCCAGCCGCGACGCAATGCGCATGGTCGATCCGGTCCCGTCCCACAAACAGGTGGCGTCCGATGTTATCGAGTCGGGGTCCGCTGTCTCCTGCCGACTAACTGTATCCTATCTGACCGAGTCGTCCGCAGGTGGCAGCACCTCCGCGGACGTTCCAGACCCTCGCCCGGAGGGGAGGACAGAGGCGCGACTCACGGCGAGCTGTGGCGAGCCGAGCAGGTGACCATCACGACTGCAGCAAGCGTGGAAATGCACATATGTCGTAACACTATCGGAAGAAAAGGGGAAATCATTCGACAGGTTTCTGTCGCTGGCCAGTTCGGGCAGAACGAGGTCATTTCCTCGGCGTCGCGGGCCGAACAGGTCCGACCGGCACGCCGCCCCGTCATTAATTGGGAGCTGGTTGGTTTACGCGCCAGCCGGACCCGGCTTTTTGCCGAGCGGTCGCCGACCGACCGCTGGGGCCGGGCAGCGGGGACGGCCATAATTTGGCGCGGCCGACCAGGGGCGCACCCCCGAGGGGGACGGGCGCAGCGGCCGGCCGGCGCGCGGGCCGCCGGCTCCGCAGGAGGCGGCCGGCACGGCTTCACCCTTCACCCGTCCCCCACTTTCCTCCCCCACCGGACGAAAGACAAAGAATCCGCGCCGTCGCCAGCACAAACACCGGCCGGTCAGCCGGAGAAAGGGCGCCGGTGTGCGCCGGCACACACCTGGACAGACGGATTAGACACGCCCCCGGCTCCGGCCCTCCCCACGCCGCCGGAACAATCGCGTTGCACTGTTTTGCTGCGCGAACACACGGCGAAAACAACAGCGTCGAGTTCACTACAGGCGAACCAGGAGCGTGTCCAGCGGCGTTTGGCGCGGAGCCGTTGTTCGGTTGTTTGGCGACTGCCCGCTGGCTCAGCAGCGATAGGTGGCCAGACCATGAACCGTCCCTCCGTCGCGCTCCGTCCTTCACGCTGACGTCCACAAACATGCCTGAACTGACGGGTACAGCACGACTTCGCCCATCGCAAAACTATGCCGAAACTGTGTGGTGGTCACGTCTAGGGAGCCGCTTTTCGGGGTTCTTCACCCAGATCACTGTGGTTTTGTGAAAGACAACACCTACGTGAACAAATATAATTCCAAATTGGTGTAGGAATGCAAATGATATTCTTAGGCGGTCATTTGCGAACTATTTATGCCACTATGCAATAGCAATGCAGTTATCCTGCCTTTGATTTCATGCTATATCATGCAAAATGTTGGTAAAATACGAGCATCACAAACCGTACGTTGCACCTATGTCGCCAGTTTAGCACTACCGGTTAGGCAGAGTACTAACCAAGTCCCTGCATTATAAAGAGGCAGCTTTGCGAAATAAGTCGCCAGCCTTACCAAGTCGGCGGCCAGCATACGCACGGGCGTGTTTCAATTTTGCTTTGAGATACAACAGTTATTAACTTGCCGGATGGTGTCTGGCATGGTTTTCGCCACCTTGAATGAAGGAAAAAATAAAGTCGCAAATAATATTTCTGGAAATGACAAAAAAAAACAGGAGTAAGAATTGTCGGCTTCATGGTGACCTGCAGATCACAATTCCACTTGCTTACTATGGGACCCTTTTATTAAAGTCCAAGATGCATATTAGCATGTCAATAAACATCAAGATAATAATCTAAACATGAAGATTACAATGCCACTATATCAATATCGACTTGTCAGCTCTTGAAGATTCAGTAACTGTAATATCTTCTGCAGATGCTCTGAGGGCGGAAGTTCTTCTTCCCAATGTTTTCGTCTTCCAAAAATTAACTGATGTCAGTGATCATCTTACTCATAACGTAGCAGATGACATGATGATGATGATGAGGTTCGCCAATGAGATATTTTATTTCATTATCACAATATAGCCAGTGAATGATTAATATTCTGGTGGGCAATGCTCATTATTTACTATTAATCAGGTCCTCTGAAATGGTAGTCCCGGTATGATATTACTACCTTGAAAATTGGCGGTGCCCATCGTGACCAAAATATAAGTGGCACTGAAGAACCACAGGAAATCGGCGGACGCACAATACCAAATTCCACTGGCGAAGAGTTAACGAGCCCGTCAGATGATAGCGCCAGTTAGCCATTGTCAGTCGCAATCATGGGAGATTAAGCTTCAACGTACACAGAACAAGTCAACGTCGGCGGATGAAACTCACTGGAAAGCATCTTCGGTAGACGTCAACCGCGCACCTCGAACAATCGCTACCGTCCTGGGTCCCGCTGGGTGAGACGTCGTCTCGGACCGCGCACATCAAACCCAGCCCCGTGCGGCTCCGATGGTACCCGCACGCGTCCAATGCGTACGCACACATGCAGGTGCGCGTCTTCATTTTACGATGCGTATGAGTGTGCCGTGACGGACGTGCCACACTGGACGTGTCACAACGAACGTGTCACACCGGACGTGCCACACTGGACGTGCCACACTGGACGTGTCACACCGAACGTGTCACACCGGACGTGCCACACCGGACGTGCCACACTGGACGTGCCACACCGGACGTGCCACATCGGACGTGCCACACTGGACGTGCCACACTGGACGTGCCACACTGGACGTGCCACACTGGACGTGTCACACCGAACGTGTCACACCGGACGTGCCACACCGGACGTGCCACACTGGACGTGCCACACTGGACGTGCCACACTGGACGTGTCACACCGAACGTGTCACACCGGACGTGTCACACCGAACGTGTCACACTGGACGTGCCACACTGGACGTGTCACACCGGACGTGCCACACTGGACGTGCCACACTGGACGTGTCACACCGAACGTGTCACACCGGACGTGCCACATCGGACGTGCCACACTGGACGTGCCACACCGGACGTGCCACACTGGACGTGCCACACTGGACGTGCCACACCGGACGTGCCACACCGGACGTGCCACATCGGACGTGCCACACTGGACGTGCCACACTGGACGTGCCACACTGGACGTGCCACACTGGACGTGCCACACTGGACGTGTCACACCGAACGTGTCACACCGGACGTGCCACACCGGACGTGCCACACTGGACGTGCCACACTGGACGTGCCACACTGGACGTGTCACACCGAACGTGTCACACCGGACGTGCCACACCGGACGTGCCACACTGGACGTGCCACACCGGACGTGCCACACCGGACGTGCCACACCGGACGTGCCACACTGGACGTGCCACACTGGACGTGCCACACTGGACGTGCCACACTGGACGTGCCACACCGGACGTGCCACACCGGACGTGCCACACCGGACGTGCCACACCGGACGTGCCACACCGGACGTGCCACATTGGACGTGCCACACTGGACGTGCCACACTGGACGTGCCACACTGGACGTGCCACACCGGACGTGCCACACCGGACGTGCCACATCGGACGTGTCATACTGGACGTGCCACACTGAACGTGTCACACCGGACGGGCCACACCGGACGTGCCACACCGAACGTACCACACCGGACGTGCCATACTAGACGTGTCACAACGAACGGCCACACCAAACGTGCCATACTGGACGTGTCACAACGAACGGCCACACCGAACGTGTCACACCGAACGTGTCATACTGGACGTGCCACACCGAACGTGCCACACCGAACGTGCCACACCGGACGTGCCACACCGGACGACGCCACACTGGACGTGCCTCACCAGACGACGCCACGTACCGGTGTGGCACACGGCGTCGTCGCCGAAGACCGTGGCGAAGGAGAGGCGATGTGTCGCCGAACGAGCGCGGCTTTGTCGCGTGGGCCAACAGGACAGGACTGGATAACTGTCGGATAATAGTCGACGACTGGCCGAGCCAACGACAGCATGCAATCACGCGCACACAGCCACCTGACAGCAGTCCTGCGTGTCGATAACGAGGGCGCGAGACAGCCAATCGCCCGACCACGCCCCGGGCCCGGCGATTAATGCAAATGCGGTGTCAGCCATGGATTGGCGGCGGCGATCGTTGATCGGGCTCGGCGCGTCAGCATCTCGTGGCTGACGGCGCCAAACGTGTCAGGCGAGAGAAGAGAGAGGGAGAGAAATGTCCGTCACATGCCGCGGATGACCGGCGGCGATGAGTCATGCACGTAACACGTGCCGCTCTCGAGCCCAATCACAGACGGCGCCTACTTCAATCCGGCATTATTATCATACGCAATCGTCGATCGCGTCGGCTGGCGAGCCGAGCCGTCCGACGTCGGACCTGCCGCGGCGCCACACACCGCTACACCTGAGGCGGAGCCGCCCTCTACGGCGACCGGCGGCGTACCTGTACCCCTTGCGGAACAGGTCGCCCTGGATGGCCACGGTGTCCCAGCCGCGGATATTCTTGTGACTCCAGGTGAACGAGACGCCGTCGCCTCGGGCCTGCGCCGGGTCGAAGCGGCACCGCAGCACGGCGTCCTGGCCCTCCATCACGTCCACGCCGTTGCCGTTGCTCAGCGCCTGACCCCAGGTCAGCGCGGCACCTGTGGGCAGATGTCGAGGTCAGCTCGCTGAACATGTGCTGAGATGGCACGAAGGTGGCTGAGCGGTGGCCGATTAGATTGCAGCAATAGCATGAGGTTGTTGGGACACGTATTATATCTGCTGGATCATGCAGCATCTTTTAATCCGCTCCTTGCCAACCGGGAAATCCAACTTCCCGGTGCTGGGGGAATCGTCTGCTCCCAGAATCCCCAAAAGTAATGAGTGTCATATGAAAGGAAAAACGAAAAATTGCCATTGGATATATCTAGGCAAGACTTCAAGAACACATACGAGTGCTTAACGTGGGTAAATATTGCGTTCACCAGAATGCATCATCGTCAGAATGTATTATGACACGATCTACCGTTAGTAAGCGCAATGACACGCGGGGAAATGCTGGGCACATGTCATCTTAATGAAATTCATCATATTCTAGTACAATGTCGATTTCCTAGAAACATCCCATTGGCAGGCCCAATGCAATGTGTGCCTCTGAGTTTAGCCAAAGTGACAGGGTGAAGTCACTAGCCGGGAATGAACTCTTGTAACTTTCAATTACGTTTTACATTTTTATATCATCTCAATCTCAATTACATACCATAGATTTAGGTTCAAATTACACACTCATTTAAAACAACTCTACCATGCACTTCTGTAATCAGGATGCTGCCATTTATTGGGCTTACATTCATTGGGTAGCATTTGTTAGACGAATCAATAACCTCGACGTTCCCAAAACATTCGAAATATGCAAGAGGTGGGCGTATGACACACAGATGATACTGCAAGCTTTATATTTGATGAATATCCCGGAATCCTAACAAGTTATGAGCGGTCAAACCTTTTATAGGTAGATTTGCTTAACTTAAACTAGGTTGATGACATATGGATATGCCTATGGAATCAAAATACTATGAAAAACGTATGAAAAGGCAACCTCAATTTTAAGTTCCTAGTACCGATTTTTTCCGACTTTTCTCAAAAAAGGCCATGACGCTTCATCGCCACCGGATGGGTGAAAATTTCAGAGGATGCTTCCAAATAGTTCTGTAAGGTTCACAAGAGCACCATCCGTAGCTTTGAAAAAGAAGCTTGGAGAATTGGGATTTAATTTTGATAATCGTGCCACATAAACTTGCTCTTGCTTTTTTTCGAGCGGACTCCGTGTCAATAAGCAGCCAGCTGGTCCCCAAGTGACCAATTAATCTGACTTGCGGTGTATCCCTGGGGCGGACCCTGCGCCGCATGAGCAGCCAGTTGGTCCCCAAGTAACCAATCGACCAGCTACGGCAGTGAGTAGCTGCGCTCACTCTGCTTCCGTCCTCATCTCCAAGCCAGTCTCCAGCTCCCATCAGGCGCCCTGCTCCTGTGACCGGTGCCCGGTGACCACTGACCGGTGACCACTGACCACTGACCAGTGACCAATGATCACTGACTAGTGACCAGTGACCAGTGACCAGTGCCGGCACGGTGGCTAACGAGCCGGCGTTATCGGCTCCGCCGCCGACCCGCCTGCACGGAATGGGGCCCGGCCATGCACGCTAACGACGCGCCCAGATCGACGCCTAGATTGAGAGGCGGGCGGCCAGTCGCGGCGCCGGCCAGGCGGCCGTCACTGACCGCAGCGGCACATCACTGCTCAGCTGGAAGTGCATCTGGTCCAGGCCCGAGGGACCACAGGCGGATCACATGCGCCCGCCCCGGGCGCATCATGGCCCCACTGGAGTTGCCACTGGCCCAGGCCTGAAGGACCACAGGCGGACACCAGGCGGACCACAGGGGAGTATCACGTCCCCACTGGAGGTTCCTCTGGTCCGGGCCTGAGGAACCACAGGGATGCACCACGGTCCCGCTGGAGGTTTCTCTGGTCCAGGCCCGATGGACCACAGGCGGACCACATGGGAGTATCACGTCCCCACTGGAGGTGCCTCTAGTCGGGCCTGAGGAACCACAGGGGGACCACAGGGATGCACCACGGTTCCGCTGGAGGTGCCACTGATCCAGACCAGAGGGACCACAGGCGGACTGCGGGAAGATCACAGGCTGACCACAGGGGGACAACAGGGGCACATCACGGCCCCGCCAGAGGTGACACCGACCCAGGCCCGAGTGACCACAGGCGGACCACAAACTCTCACAGCAGTCGACAAACACCAATTACTCACCAAAGAGGAAGCTTAGCAAACCACGCGGAAAAGGTGGCCGCTCAAAGGCCATCATCAACGCAGGCTCTGATTCAGAACGGCCTGAATCACAGCGGTCACTTATGAATGACTCGATTAGTCACAAACAAACGAGACGGAGCGTGCAGCGCGACATTCGACCGTGAAGGCAGAGCCAGTCATCGCGCCACGGACCAATTCAATTAGAATATTTCCAGTCGGTGCCACGTCAGCCGCAAAATTCGGCCACACACTGGCACAGAGACGCGGCGAAAGTCCTGCTCGCCGGCTTTGTCTGCGGCCACGGCTCGCCGACCGCATATTCCGAGAGTGACCATTGTGGAGTGACTGCGCATGTCGCCAGGTTATCCACGGGCAATTCAGCACAACAGCCGAGACGAACGCCGAATTCGACACCGGCCGTGGAGGCGCCGTGGCGCCGCTGCCAACGCCGCGAACCGCCGCCGGGAATGGCGCGCGTCGCCTCCACTCCCCGTCCCGGCGTCGCGTCACACCGCGCGGCGTCACGCGCCAGGCATGTCGCTCGTGCCGCTCCACAGATCCGGAGAGTTTGTCCTCAGTGAGGCGCTTTTGCAGGCGAGCTTTCACCGCCGCGACCTTCCGCGTCATGCAGTGTCAGGTCGCGCGGCGCCTCCGGTACGGGGAATCCTGGCGTGGACTGCTGTCGCTGGAAGGCTTGCATTGGCGGTGATCGGTGCGTTGGGGGATGTCTGACGATGGGACAGACTATCACGGGAATGTATGTACGACACTAGGAAATCTGCCGGAGGATATCTGACGATGGGAAAGCCAGCGGTGGAAGTCCGCTCAGTGGTCTGACGTTTGGTAACATGGTGCTTTCGTGGTCTGAAACATGCCCCACTGGTTCATGATGTTATGAGTCGTGATGAGGATGTGAGGTGCTGAGCAGCTTGTAGACTCAGCGTCTGGCGTTAGGTAGAATGTGGTGAACTCGTCATTGTTAGTGAACTGGCAGTTAGTGAACTCGCCAGTGTAAGCGAACTGACCGTCAGTGAACTGGCCAGTGACAGCGAACTAACCGTCAGTGAGCTCGTCATTGTCAGTGAACGGACTGTAAGTGAGCTCGTCAGTGTCAGCGAACTGACCGTCAGTGAGCTCGTCAGTGTCAGTGAACTGTCCGTCAGTGAGCTCATCATTGTCAGTGAACGGACTGTAAGTGAGCTCGTCAGTGTCAGCGAACTGACCGTCAGTGAGCTCGTCGTTGTCAGTGAACGGACTGTAAGTGAGCTCGTCAGTGTCAGCGAACTGACCGTCAGTGAGCTCGTCAGTGTCAGCGAACTGACCGTCAGTGAGCTCGTCATTGTCAGTGAACGGACTGTAAGTGAGCTCGTCATTGTCAGTGAACGGACTGTAAGTGAGCTCGTCAGTGTCGGCGAACTGACCGTCAGTGAGCTCGTCAGTGTCAGTGAACTGTCCGTCAGTGAACTCGTCATCGAGCAGTTCGCAGCGTCGACGTCTGCCGTGCGGCGCTGCGGTGGCAGCCTCTCGGGGCCTCCCGGCGACCATCAGGGAGTGACGGGAGAGCGACGGACATCAGGGAGTGACGGGAGAGCGACGGACATCAGGGAGTGACGGGATAGCGACGGACATCAGGGAGTGACGGGAGAGCGACGGACATCAGGGAGTGACGGGAGAGGAGCGACGGACATCAGGGAGTGACGGGAGAGCGACGGACATCCGGGAGTGACGGGAGAGCGACAGACATCAGGGAGTGACGGGAGAGCGACGGACATCAGGGAGTGACGGGAGAGCGACGGACATCAGAGAGTGACGGGAGAGCGACGGACATCCGCCGCGTCACACGTGACCCGAGTCTGACCTTTGCTTTGTCTCACGCCGCGACCCCTGACCTGTCGCTGCCGCGAGCACAAGGTGCCGCACGCCCAGCGGCAATCAAGTTTTGATTGTCGCTTGATTGTTTCATAATGATGAAGAAGCGATGTTGTGCGGTTCCAGGTCAAGCGCCCCGGATGAGGATGACTGTCCCAGCACCCGGCGGCGAGACCGACCGAGTGTGTGCGATTGTGTCTGGGATAGCCGTGACGTTCTGCTCGGCGCAGCAATCTGAAGACAGTTGGCGCGAACACCGCACAGCTGATGTGGCATGCGAAGCGCCGCACACTTCGGAAATGTCATGAAATGCTGTTCACAATTGTATTTTATTCTGCTCGCTTTTTAATACGTACAGCCATGTTTCAGCAGCTGCAATTTAGTGTATTATGCTTTACTTAACTGGCGTCACAGAATTTACCGAGTTTGTAAATTCCTCTCTCAGCTCACCTAACCGCCTGAACGCCTTATTAAGGTTTATTAGATGTTATTTATTAACGTTTATTAGGCGCCTTATTAGGTGTACCATCATAGAGCACTAGAACTGGCTTCACATAACTCAGCGAGTTGGCAAATACGGGGCCACCTCCCCGCGGGTCCCACGTTCCCAGGTTCAGGCGGGACGTGTTCCCACGTTCCCACTTTCCCATTGGAAGTATGGTGTCCCACCATAATTCCAACGTTTGGCAAGCGTCATGGACGCGGCTATCCACGAGCCGTGGCCGACAGTTTGACAGGGCCGGACTGAGAACGGCAAGTGGCGGCACCATGCGGCTGCTGCTGAGTGAGCAGCCGATCGTGACGGCGCCGGTCGTCGTGTCTCGGGCCTGACGAAAGCTCGTGTACACCCGGCTTTGTCCGGAGCTGGCCATCTGGTTAGCTGCTTGGCGAGTGGCTATCACGGCCGTCCAGCTTTGACTCCGTGCAGCGTCGACTGCGCCTGTACGTGGATTAGGAGAAAGATGACGTCATGGTGGTCCCGAGTGAGCTAAGGAAGCTCAGCTATGCAAAGAAAAAAGAAAAACGTGACGCCCTTGGTATTCAGCGGTGCTTTGGTGTCGCTTACGCGGTAGGAGACTGCGAAAGTGACAGCAGCCGGCAAGAAGTGAGCCAGTTCGACTGGCGGGACAAAGGCCGGAAGTTCGGGACGCATCGAATAATGGTCCGTGTTTTCTGCCGACCTTGCTTCAGTCCAGCCAGGTGTGCCGAGTTCAGACAATGCGGATAAGACAGGAAATGGTCGGTGATTCAGCGACACTGCGACACTGGCGCACGCCTCTCAGGCACTGTCGCACGCCTCTCAGGCACTGTCGCACGCCTTCCAGGCACTGGCGTACGCCTCTCAGACACTGTCGCACGCCTTCCAGGCACTGTCGCACGCCTCTCAGGCACTGTCGCACGCCTCTCAGGCACTGTCGCACGCCTTCCAGGCACTGTCGCACGCCTCTCAGGCACTGTCGCATACCTCTCAGGCACTGTCGCACGCCTTCCAGGCACTGTCGCACGCCTCTCAGGCACTGTCGCACGCCTTCCAGGCACTGGCGTACGCCTCTCAGGCACTGTCGCACGCCTTCCAGGCACTGGCGTACGCCTTCCAGGCACTGTCGCACGCCTTCCAGGCACTGTCGCACGCCTTCCAGGCACTGTCGCACGCCTCCCAGGTACTGGAAGTCGCACCACGTGCCACTTAGCCCCTGCCGAGCAGTACGCCACCCACAATGGCCGATCCGATACCCCAACCACAATTAGAGATAAACACAGTCATGCTCACCACGTCTCAGATTAGTTTGAACTGGGAAGCATGTGAAGAGCGGCTGATAGACTAGCAGTAAACTTTGAACTGGCTCACTCACGTATTCTCAACTCATCCCAGTATGCACATATTCACCGTGATCACCTTCGTTGCTCCTAACCTCGGGTACTCTTCCGGAAACCTGCGTCCTGTGTAAAAAGCAGACCGAGCCTCTTCCGCGACAAAATGACTCACGTCATCCGAGTGAAAACTGCATCCCGAATTAAAAGTAGACCAGGTGGGTTGGCCGCCTTCTCCCTACAGCCAGGCACGCAGCGCAGTTCCATCCTCCTCCCGCCATGTTGGCTTGTTCTGGTGACGTCACGCTCCGACCGACGCGGCGCGTGACTCAGCCGGTGTGACGTCACTGCGACAATACCGGGACGCAGGTGACTGGAAGGACCGCCGAACGCTTCTCGGAAGGGATGGCGCCACGCCACACAGTTCTGCTGAGCGCAGGTCAGATGCACCTCCCAGGTAATGTGGTGCAGCATCGGTGACTACGACTGTGACCCGGATGCGCCCCCAGTCACTGTATTGGGTGAGTCTTCGTTGGATGACCGGGCGGAGGATCAGTTGTTCAATGTCTAAGCTGCATAACATACGCACTCGCATTGATGAAGAATCTGGGTTCTGTTCGGAATATGAAACCTTAGCACAAAACCTTTAGCATTGTCAATCCCGAAGCTATAAATTCAAACACGGACTTCGACTTCGTGTTAACTACGGCCCGCAACTGGCTGCTTGCTTAACAAAACAGTACAGCCCGTGCCGAATCGAGTTTCTCTCGACCACTTCCGGCGAGCAGGCGGCGGGCGGCGACGTGGTGGGCGTGGACAGATGGGGCACCCCGCGAGCAGCTGCAGCGACAGGTCGGCCGAGCGGCATTAAATGTGGTGCGGCCGCCCGCGGCGGCACAGACCGCCACCGGAGTCACGCGTGTTTTCAACGCAAATTCGGGCGGACGGGCACCGACACCCGGGGTGTGACCGCGACCGCCGGCCGAGCCGCTCACGCTCGGCTCGGTGGCGAGACGCACCTGCGCACCGGCCGCGTCACCGTCTCCGGGCGAGGCTCCGCCTGGGACTCGGCCGTCTCTTGGATTCGGCTTTCCGCGGGCAACTCCAGGACAGGACTCGGTCATCTCCAGAGATCGGTCATTCCGGCGCTCAGCTGTCTGTGAGAAGCCAGTCTCCGGTACTGAGTTGTCTCCACAGCTTGGCCGTCCCTGGAACCATATCCGAGTCTCGGCCGCCTCTGGGACTGTCCGTGCAGACACGGCCATAGTCGGGGCTGAGCCGTCCCTCAGGCTCAGCCGTGTCCGGCAGCTCGACCGCCTCGGACGCTCGGTGTTGTCTGGTGCTCGGTCGACTCCCGGGCTCGGACGCCTCCGCCTCTGGGCGGCGACGATGACCGGACTGACCTTTGGCCAGTCGCGACGCCATGCATCTGTATGCGCCGGGCACCGCTGGCGCCGCCGCCGCAGCCGGTTCTCCGTGGCTACCGACAGCCGGCAGGCCTTGGAAAACCTGTCGCTATAATCGCCAAACGGGTTGACTGCAGTGGCTGGCTGCAGTGGCCGAGCCGTCCGGAGTCCGGCCACGCTCGCGCTGGCGGCAGTGGCTGAACCGTCCGGAGTCCGGCCACGCTCGCGCTGGCGGCAGTGGCCGAGTCGTCCGGGGTCCGGCCACGCTCGCGCTGGCGGCAGTGGCTGAGCCGTCCGGGGTCCGGCCACGCTCGCGCTGGCGGCAGTGGCCGAGCCGTCCGGGGTCCGGCCACGCTCGCGCTGGCGGCAGTGGCTGAGCCGTCCGGAGTCCGGCCACGCTCGCGCTGGCGGCAGTGGCCGAGCCGTCCGGGGTCCGGCCACGCTCGCGCTGGCGGCAGTCGGCGCTGCCAAGAGGTGGTCCTGGCCAGACGACGCACCGCGCATGTTTCAAGTTCGACAGATGGCAAATTTAGACTGCTTACATGACACAACGTGTAATTCCGAGTGTACAACCCAGTGGCTGATTTGCTGATTTGATTTCACAAGTCTACTTGCTTCGTCACATATTCATTTCCATGTGAATTATCTTGCGTGTATTCGCTTTGCTTTCGGTTGGTGTATTATATTGGGGAACATGCCTCGCAATACGTCTAAGACGTAATTTTCCGAGAATATTTTCAAGCAATAATTGTTTCGGTTTTCCACTAGATTCTGGAGAACAAAACGTCTCATGTGTTTGGTTCCCCCAACAGAGCTTCCAAAACAGCGCTTCTACGATGTTCTCGGAACTTGTTTTCACGATGTTCTGCCAGATTACCAGTTGGGGCAGTAGAGAACACACACCGCCATGAACTCTCACCGCATGTGTGCATGCCTGCGCGCATTCAGAATACGCCGACAGCCGCACGAGCACAGGCGGTCACTCAAAGCACACGAAGCGGCCATTGGAGGCCGATTGGACACGGGTGCTCGCCGAACGTCACGCTCGGCCCGAACAAACTCTGCAGGCGGCCATTTCCGCCTGGCCGGCGCCTGCGCGAGGCGTGTGTGTGCACAACAGGCACAATGGTGCACGGCGTGGCAGCCCGTGTGCACACTCGGCCGGAAGATGAGAGAAGACGCCGCCGCGCGCAAGCCTCGCCCTGCCAGATCGCCCTCCATTGGAGGCCGCTCGAGGGTGACCGCGCCGCCGAGATCACGTCGTCCGCGCCACAAAGCTGCCACGCCAGAGCCGGGCGCGCGAGAAGATCTGGGAGATGGTGGCAGATGATCCGCACCCGAGGCGTCCAACGGACGAGATATGTGCTGCAGTTTTACACTGGAGCGGCGCGAGATAAGACACGACGGCACCCCAGCATCAAAGGGCCCATGTGTCGGCAGCTTATCGGTTCGCCGCGGCCCGGTCGAGGCGGGGGCTCGCCTTTTCGGGCGGGACCACGGCCACCGGCGAGCGCCGGCCGGCGTTTAGCCGCCCGGCGGGGGGCGGTCGCGCCATTCTTCAGGGTTGTCGGCCTGTCCCACCCCCCGTACATTATTGTATGCCGGGTGTTTTCCATGAATACATCAGCGGGAGCGGCGCGACGCCGGGCCGGCGGAGGGCGGGCGGGGGTGCGCGCCGACAGTGACCGATGACATCGCCTGACCACGCTGGTCGGCGAGCCCGAAAACCCGGCCGGCCGGCCGGCCAACCAGCCGACCGGCGCGCTCGCTATCGCGGCGCGACGACGCCGCGCCACCGGTCACGTGCGCAACACGTGACCGTTGAGCCGGCCACTGACTCGACGGCGGACGCGTCGGCACACGGCTCGCCTTCCGCACGGCTCGACGCCTGATCGGCAGCGCAGGCGGGGAAAAACGCCGGATCGCGCGGCGCGCCGGCGAAAAACGCCAGCTCGGCTCCGGTAGTCACGTAGACAATTGTGTTGGCCGCGCGGCTCCCGTGCGCTGAACAAACGAATGGCGGCCGAAAAACGCCGGTCACGTGACCGCGCGTCGGATGGTCACGTGACATCGTCGTTAACAGCCGGCCAACTCGCGGCCTTTGTCTGGTCACTTGGGTCTTTGTCGTCGAACGGGCGTTCGAGTCCGGCGGACGATTGCCGCCAATAGACGACGACGGATCAGGAAGTGAGCCGCCCGTCCCCAGCCGTGTGGACACCGGCCGTCCGTCCCCAGCCGTATGGACATTAGCCGCCCGTCCCAGCCGTCTCCCCAGCCGTGGACATTAGCCGCCCGTCCCAGCCGTGTGGACCCGGCCGTCCGTCCCCAGCCGTATGGACATTAGCCGCCCGTCACAGCCGTGTGGACACCGGCCCCTGCCGTGTGGACGCTAGTCGCCAGTCTCCAGACTTGTAGACAGTGGTCGCCATTTCTAGACGTGTGAATACCGGTCACTATCTCTAGGCTTGTGGGTACCAGCAGCCAGTCTTCAAACGTGTGGACACCAGCAGCCCGTCTCCAGACGTGTGGACACTAGCCTCCGTCCCCGGCAGTATATAAACACTTCCCGTGTTAGTCGTTTGCGTTGGATCGCACTCGGTACGACAGCATGAGAGCGCGGCGGGGCGAGCTCCATGCGCTCCACCGCCAAAGGTGGCCGTTCTGGTGGAGCGAGCTCCTTGCGCTCCACCGCCAAAGGTGGCCGTTCAGGCGGAGCGAGCTCCTTGCGCTCCACCGCCAAAGGTGGCCGTTCTGGCGGAGCGAGCTCCATGCGCTCCACCGCCAAAGGTGGCCGTTCTGGCGGAGCGAGCTCCATGCGCTCCGCCGCCAGAGGTGGTCGTTGCGGCGCAGGCGGCGTTTTGCGCCGCAGTGAGGCCCGTGATTAGCAGTCGTTCCGGCGCGGCATGCGGCCGACGGCGGCGCTGCGTGCTGCACGCCGGTGCAGAGTAGGTGTCGGCCGGCCGAGGCATCCCCGCCGAGCGTGCACGCGCCGTGGCCAATGGCCGTCGCCAGCCGGCCGGGCGGGGTCGCTGACCTCGCTGCCGGCACCCATCGACCGGTCGACCGGCCGGCCGGCGGCGAGTTCCCACCGCGCCCGCGGCGACCGGAGCGCCGACGGCTGCCGCGACCGCCGCCGCGGTGATGACTTCATTGGTGGTTGGTTGGTTATTTGGGCTTAAGGGCGCATCGACTGCGTTGGTCATACAGCGCCCATACACTTCATTGGTGCAAAGGTCAGGGTGTGTCGGCGTGAGGCGGTGTGTCGGCGTCGGCGTCGTGACGGTCGGTCAGCCGCTGAGCCGCCGACGCCAGACGTCGTTTGCCGCGTGTGGATTGACGACGGCGGATCTGTGGCCGCCGATCGGCAGCAGGACGACCTGACACGTCGTCAGTGATGGCGTCATGACACGTGACTCGTGTGAGACGCCGTGGCCCGGTGAGGTGACGACACGCTTTGACAAACACGACATGCGGAGTGCAGGATGTCGGCGGACGGCTTTCTATCGCCGTCGACACTCGTCGCGCCAGTCGACCGGAGAAATTTCCAACAGACAACACTCGTGCAGCGCCGCGTATGGGCTGATGCAACCACAGCGTGCCGCACTGACGCGATACGCCAGCTCCTCGGATGGTGGCGGCGAGTCGCGCGTGCACTCGACATCGCGGCCGGTGTTAGTGATCCATGCTATTTTGCAGTCTCCGTAGCGGACCGATGTTCATCAGCATTGCGGTCGGTGTTAGTGCTCCATGCTATTTTGCAGTCTCCATAGGGCGACCGATTGTTCAGCAGCATCGCAGTCGGTGTTCGCGCTTTATGCTGTTTTGCAGTCTCCGTAGCGGACTGATGTTCACCAGCATCGCAGTCGGTGTTAGTGTTCCATGCTATTTTGCAGTCTCCGTAGCGGACCGATGCTCATCAGCGTCGCAGTCCCGCTGGCAGCGCGGCCTCCCGGTTTGAGGCCAGCGATGCGCCGCACACCAACCACCCATAATGAATGCTCATAAAATAGCCGAGCTTAATAACGTAACGGACCTGAAGCGGCTGATGGCACACATATCGAGACTCGTAGGCAAACCAAGTGCCATGGTTAAACAGGCAATCGATAACATTTTAAAACCAATTTAATCGGAATGTTTGTGGGGTGACTTGACGAAACGCGACCCTGTGGCCCGCACAGCTTCTTGCGTGGGTCCATTTCCTTCCACCTTATCTAGGAATTATACTTCAACGCATAGCTTAAAACTAAAGCTGAACATGCCGCCTTGGTACGGATACTACCGCGTATCCGGTATAATTCGGCCAGTTGACCGTCAGTTGATCGTCTCAGCTTCAGGGCTGAATGACAGCCAGCGTAGCGACTGGCACCCGGTCTTGCCAGGACGAGGCAGACCAATGCAGACTGATACTCTAGCCACCAGATGAGCTATCTGGAGCGGGAGGGAGGAGGAGGCATTAGTATGCCGATGGGCGAGCGCGCGAGACGCGGCTCCTTCAGCTCAGCAGGTAAACACCGGGCCGTTCCGGCACGGCGGTGCTCTGCCTTTACGGCAGCGATACTCAGCTGAGACGAGCCGGTCCTGCGGCCGACGAGGTCCGGCATCGCTCCCCGGAATCACATACCTGCAACGGAAAGAAGGCCATCAGCGTGTTTACGACGCGCGTTAAGCCGGTGCGGCATCAAAACACACTCTCGTCCGACAGTCGAAAACAATTCGGGTGAGTTAGATTCGGCGGCCCGGCTGCGGCGACTGGCTTTCGTTGGATTCGGCCGCGCGGCGGACTGGGCCACCGGCGGCGGTTGCTTTCGGGCGGCGGTCTGCACGCTGGCGCCTCCTCGGACCTTGTTATTGTCAATCTCCTCGGACCTCGTTATTGTCAATTAAGACCACAATTGGTCGGGTCGATGGTGCATCGCTGTGAACAGCGCCGACGCGCGGCCGCCCAGGGAATCGGGCGGACCTGCCCGAGTCGCGCCACTGCAGCTGCCGTGGGTTCGCGTCTGGGTCGCAACATTTCGTGACAGAACTTCAACCGAACCTTGTGCGGCCAGCATGTCTCGAAACGACTGCAACAACTGAACCCCCGAGTTCGGGACGAACGTCTCGGGGGACTTCTGCACCGAGACATCTGCAGAGCGGACACGGCTGCACCGTTGCACTCCGCCCACGACGTCGTCCAAGGGCCCGGACTGTGGCGGGTGGAGGCGCCAGGCACACTTGTGCCGTTGCCGACACTCAGCCGCGCCGCGCCGCGATCCGGCTGCGGGTCAGGTGTCAGACCGGCGAACGTCGACCGGCCGCCCGGCTTCCGGACCCACGCTCTGCCAGGTGGCGCCGGCCGCGGTCGAAAGGTCACCGCCGCCGACCCGCAGGCCAGCCGCCAGCTCCGAGTTGACGTGGCCCGACGCTGGCCGCGACCAAAAGGTCGCCGCCGCCGGCGCCCGGGTCAGCCGCCAGCTCCGCGCTGGCCGCAGCCAATCGTGCCTGACGAGTCTCCACGTCGTATGCACCACGCTGGCTCGCCCGGTCTCGAATCACCGCACATCCTCGGCCGCAGCGGGTGCAGTATGATCCAGCCGGGGTCGACGCACCACACATGCCTCATAGCTAACCAGCGCGGCCATCCCGGTTGCCGGTAGTCAGACGCATGCAAGTCTGATGTCCTCCTTCACGGTGCCGATGCTCAGCTGCGGAGTACCCCGTCGTCCGCAGCAGCAGTAGCGCTACCGGGAGTGATCAGCGCAGCCAGTGATTCAGCGCCCCGTCACGTGTGAGTCACACACGTGACCGGCCCGCACCGGAAGTGCGGTTCGAGTCACAATCCCTCCCGCAGGTGAGAAGGCTCCGTGACGACGCGCTCGCGGCGGGATGCACGCACGAGCACGGCGAGAGCAGGCGTGACCTCGGCGGCCGTCGGTCGAGTGCCGGCCGCCTCGCGTGCGTCAAGCCGACTTTCCTATGTGCTTGTGACCGCCCCGGCAGCCGGTTGCTGTACGCCGTGCGTTGACTGGTCGCTTTAGGGCTGGTAAGCATGCTGTGCATCCTGTAAGGTTGCTGTTGAGGCCGGGCCGGGCCGCGTGGCTTCCACAAACGTCGCCGGTGACGGCGAGCAGCACCAAATCGCCGCTCGCCGGAAACCAAATGTGATGCGGTCGGCGGCCGAGGTGGTGATAATGAAGTTGGCAGATGTGTCAGACCTTTGATCCGGGTGGCGGAGGTGGTGTCGTCCCACGGTCAGTGTGGCGGAGGTGATGTCGTCCCATGGTTAGTGTGGCGGAGGTGGTGTCGTCCCATGGTCAGTGTGGCGGAGGTGGTGTCGTCCCATGGTTAGTGTGGCGGAGGTGGTGTCGCCCCACGGTCAGTGTGGCGGAGGTGATGTCTCCCCATGGTCAGTGTAGCGGAGGTGATGACGCCCCATGGTCAGTGTGGCGGATGTGATGTCTCCCCATGGTCAGTGTAGCGGAGGTGATGACGCCCCATGGTCAGTGTGGCGGATGTGATGACGCCCCTTGGAGGTGGTGTCGTCCCACGGTCAGTGTGGCGGATGTGATGTCTCCCCATGGTCAGTGTAGCGGAGGTGATGACGCCCCATGGTCAGTGTAGCGGAGGTGATGACGCCCCATGGTCAGTGTGGCGGATGTGATGTCTCCCCATGGTCAGTGTAGCGGAGGTGATGACGCCCCATGGTCAGTGTAGCGCAGGTGGTGTCGTCCCACGGTCAGTGTGGCGGATGTGATGTCTCCCCATGGTCAGTGTAGCGGAGGTGATGACGCCCCATGGTCAGTGTAGCGGAGGTGGTGTCGTCCCACGGTCAGTGTGGGGGGGCGGTAGTGTGAGGTGTCTCTCTCCATGGTCAGTGTAGCGGAGGTGATGTCGCCCCATGGTCAGTGTAGCGGAGGTGATGTCGCCCCATGGTCAGTGTAGCGGAGGTGATGACGCCCCATGGTCAGTGTAGCGGAGGTGATGACGCCCCATGGTCAGTGTGGCGGAGGTGATGACGCCCCATGGTCAATGTAGCGGAGGTGATGACGCCCCATGGTCAGTGTAGCGGAGGTGATGACGCCCCATGGTCAGTGTAGCGGATGTGATGTCTCCCCATGGTCAGTGTAGCGGAGGTGATGACGCCCCATGGTCAGTGTAGCGGAGGTGATGACGCCCCATGGTCAGTGTGGCGGAGGTGATGACGCCCCATGGTCAGTGTAGCGGAGGTGGTGACGCCCCATGGTCAGTGTAGCGGAGGTGATGACGCCCCATGGTCAGTGTAGCGGAGGTGGTGACGCCCCATGGTCAGTGTAGCGGATGTGATGTCTCCCCATGGTCAGTGTAGCGGAGGTGATGACGCCCCATGGCCACGGTAGCGTGACAATCGCGACTCGGCATCGCTTTCCCACCGGTCGCCGACGTGGCGGGAGCGCTAATGGCGCGTCTCCGGCGTCCATCGGTGGCTGCAAGTCACGTGGCCTCATTAGCCGGCGTGACAATGAGCGACGAGCGCCAGTGGTGGCCGGCGGTCGCGGCGCAGGCCGCCGCGGGCGCGTCGCAGGGCCGCCCGCGGCGGCGCGCCGTAGGAGACATAACGGCTCGCCACAAACGACTGTCGAGCGACACAATGAAGCCGGGAGTGAGACGGTCGGCGCGCTCACGTGTCGCGTCCCGGTGGCGTATGGCCCCGTGGTCGGTGACGACGCCACCACGAGCCGATCAGTGGACGACGGGACCGGCGGCCGGCCGCCAGAGCATCTCCCAGCCGGCCGGTCGGCTGAGTCGGCTGCCGGGGCATCTACCAGCTGGCCGGCCGCGCCCCACGTCCGAGCCGACCCGCCCACCGGCGGCGGGCGGGCTGTCGCGAGCGCGGCCGAGTCCCCGCGAGGCAGTGCCGAGGCCGGCCGCGGCTCCGGCCACTGCACGGCTCCTCGAGGAAGGCATCGGCGCAGAACCGGTCTGCGGCCGGCGCGCGCCTTTTCTGGCCGCCACCGTAAAAAGCGTTCGGCGCTGCTGCAACCGGACGGCACGCCTGTCAAATCCAAGGCTCGGCTGGCGTCTGTCCGGCGGAGAACTCGACCAACACACTGCGCAGATCCACAGCTGGTCCTGTGGCGGCCGTAGCGTCGCACACACGTGACGCATCCCCGCCCTAGAAACTGGCACACCTGCTTGTCGAACGGGCGACGAGCCGCGTACTGTCAGCACCTGACTTGGCTGACGCAACTAATGAGACGCTGGCATCCGGAAACGAGTGCAATTCACGCCCAATTACACAAATATTTTAACCAGCGTCGTGTCATGTCAGGCGGTTGTGCGAGTCAGACCGGTTCACACATCTCAAACCGTCCTCTGGGCATCTCTCAGCGCAGACATTCCAGGGCGCTGTGCATTCGGCCCGGCCAGCTTCGAGTGCAGATATTTCACGGCATCGTCTGTTGCCAAATTGCGGTGTAACGGGGATACGTCTGAACGCCTGCCTGGAGGCGCCCGATGTGCGGCACACCTGTGTCCGGGCCGAGCCGGGCTCTGCCGCGCGCCGCCCTCTGCCCGAGCGGCGGCCGCCGCCAGAGTGCCTTGACCCCGCGCATGCGCGCTGCGCGCCCAGCCGCCGGCAAGGATCTGACCCGCTAACTCGGCACATGATGGCGCCGAGGCAGGAGAGTCGGCCAACAGTGCTGCCACCAGGGCAGAACCTGGATCGGACTATGCATTCTGGATTGAGTTGGATTTGGATCGGGCTGGATATAATTATGGCAACGAATTCGAATTTCGATTGGATCGTCCTGAAGTTGTGCAAATTCCTCTCAGAAATTCCTTTCATTAGTAGGCTTACAGCTTCATGTTGGAAGAAAAAGAAGCAAAGGAAATATGCTTTTTCATCTTTCTGTATTGTGCATTATTAGATTTCAATGCGGTTGGTCTGTTAGTTTGTTTGAGTAGGTTTCGTTATCCAGGTGGTTATATACATTACATCTGTATCAAGGTGGGTGCATGCCTAATGCATGTTTCATCAGTGAATACGACATGCACCATGTATAATGAGCGAGCATGTGATGCGTGACGCAATGCACACTGCCCGCACACCCAACGTGACGTCACATTCCTAGGCGATGTCATGCCAATAAGGTCTCATGAAAGTGAGCCTGGTTTGCTGAATGGGTCAGGTTTCATGACGTAGCTGTCGCATTAATTACGTAAAATGAGTTACAGCCTATAAAGATGATTTAACTGTTGTCATGTAGTTGTGTGGTGAATGTTTGAGCTCTGTTGCCTGCACTGCAGCTGCTATATGTGTCGGAACATTTTTACGTGAACGGATTGGACCCCGCATTACACTGCACATTTGTAGCATAATCGGACTGCAATTGACGTGCACGAATGGATCTTCACGAATCTGGATCGAATTATATAAATGACTGTCTATCCGCGTTATGGTCTAGCTGCCACTTCGCCAGTAACCCGACAACTTTTGATTAGGACTAGGGTCTCCTCTAACATGTTTTCCCACTTCCCAGTCCTGTCCGTTCTCGCAGTCAGTGATTAGTTTCCATTGCTTTAACATTACTGGGAGGGGTGGGGTGGAGGCTCGGTGGCTCGGATGCGGTCTAGGAGTCGCCAATTGACGTGCCCCCCCCCCCCGTCAAACTTCCTCAGCAGAGGCCCAAACTGGAACGGTGCCAGGAGGATGATGCGTCGCTGCTTAAGTGCACAGTGGCGTCTGTCGTCCGAGTGCACGCTGTTGGCGCAGGCCAAGATGGCCGCGCCTGGCGTCGTCATAAAGCAGAGGCGGCGGCGCGCTCAAGGTGGCGGAAACCTGTTGCAGGATGAGAGCCCATCGGCTGTACTGGCGCTGCCCGGAGCCGGGGACCGTCGGACGGCTGTCACCGACGTCACGCCACGTCACGTCGTGACGTCACGCCACGCCACGTCACGGCAGCGGGAGAGCAGCGGCCTGCCGCTCATCCGACGCAAGCTCCACGCGAAAATCAGCAGAAGGACGCGTTTGGCGAGCGAACACCGCGCCCCTGGGTCACTCGTGCCCGCCGTCGTCAGTTGTGGAGGAAGCATAATTCATACTGTGCGTGTCGGCCGGCCGGTCGAAGGCACGGCAAAAACGCGCCGACGTGGCCTTCCGTGTGATACTGAACAGACGACCGACAGGTGCGGTCAGCGCATGTTCGCCTTCTCGTCCTCTGTCAGAACACCTGAGATTCGGGCAGTGTACACGGGTCCACCGTGGAGCGCAATTAGAACAGGCGGAACAATCCACCCCAGTACAATCATAAACCCAGTCAAGGGGGCTGAGTGAAGGGTGGATTTGCAGAGGGATGTTTAACATTTGGTAACTAGTTGAAGCCGAGAAACACACAAAATGTCGGTTGGTAAGATTGTCTATTTTGATGATGGCTGAGAACTGCAACTAAGTACTCAAATCAAATCAAGTAACGAACCACGTCCATACCTCTTCAAAATGAACATTTCAATAATAATTTTGCACGTTTCATAGCCGAAAAAAACAGGAAGATTATTTTAAAAGCACACTGGCACCAGAGCAGTGCTTGTCGGATAATTATTGGTACTGCGTAGCTATGCAAAATTCATCTTGGAGACACGTGAGACCGGACCCATTCTTGTCCGAGGTCAAGTCGTCACTGCTCGGTCATGCATACCACAGTTAATTCGCTTTCACAAGAACGACTTGCCTATCCTTTCAGATGTGAGACGGGGCTCCCGGTTTCGTTGATCATCAAAGCTGGTAATTAAGACTGATATCATCAAAACTGTTTTATAATTAATAACGTAAGTGTATTACCAGAATCATTTATCATGTACTCAGGACCATTTCAAGGTAACCAACAAACGTAGTTAACACATGGATTGCCTTGACTAGCCGCAGGATTTCACATTCAACCAGACCTCTGAATTCCTGTGACAAATATGCGAAATGCATTTCCATTTTTTGTCGTACAAAAAATCCCAGCGTCTGGAATGACTGGCATTTAGTTCGAGGCTGGACGATGGATTGGGCAATCCGTCCGTAATTAGCAGTGGTACTGGTGACGACTGTCATTAGCAGTAGTGCTGATGGCAAGTGTCAGGCGACAGTCAGGACCGGGCTGGCCCGACAGGTGAGGGCGACCCTGGCCTGGCCTGCCTCCTGCCGCCGTACACACTGTCAGGCGACAGTCAGGAGTGCGCTGGCCCCACAGGTGAGGGCGACCCTGGCCTGGCCTGCCTCCTGCCGCCGTACACACTGTCAGGCGACAGTCAGGAGTGGGCTGGCCCCACAGGTGAGGGCGACCCTGGCCTGGCCTGCCTCCTGCCGCCGTACACACTGTCAGGCGACAGTCAGGAGTGGGCTGGCCCCACAGGTGAGGGCGGCTCTGACTTGGTCGCTCTGCCTGCAGCCGCCGTACACACTGTCAGGCGACAGTCAGGAGTGGGCTGGCCCCACAGGTGAGGGCGGCTCTGACTTGGTCGCTCTGCCTGCAGCCGCCGTACACGCTGCCACGCACGCTTGCACACCACAGGGCCGCCGTGAGTGATGGTGAGCTGGCGAGCCGAACCGTAGAGGACATTTGCGCTGCGCACAGCGACTGGTGTGTGCCTTGCAAGCAAAAGCAATGCATGTGGCTACCTGCGCTAAAAGAATATTTACGAGGTTGTTTACGTTCATTCGAGTCTGTGTGGGTCGGGCGGTAAGGTGCTGACGGTGTGGGCGCACGCACTAGCTTCGGAAGCGGGGTGGGGGAGTGTATTTACAAGGGTGCCGGACACTTGGCTTTATTTTATGTTCGGTCATTAGATTAGAACATTAGAGGTCATTTGCGCCGAGTTTATAACGAGTGGGTTTTGCAAGTAAATTCAAGGCAAGTGTACACTTACGTTAAAGGAGTTTTGCGTTATAGTGAATGTGACGTTAAGGTGCTGAAGGCGGGTCGTGGGCGGGGTCCATCTCCCAGATGATTGAGACGATATATTTTAGCTTCCTTTACCTGCTCCGCAAGATAATTTGTATCCAGAAGTGATCATGCCTTGATAATAAGGTAATACAACCTTATTTGAGTCCTCACGATATCTAGATTATGGATAAAGGGGAGGGGATACCCCGAGTACTTCTGAAAGCATCTTCGCATTGCTCTCGTCTGGTCTGATCTTACGCTGTGCCACGTAGTGTAACGCGTCGTGGGCTGTGTTTTGAACTTGCAGCAAACAGCGAGATTTGGCGCAGATGACCACGCCGTGCACGAAGCGAGTGATTTGTCGGCGTGTCTCGGCGACCAGCGGGCGATCCGCGCCGCACCACCACCGCCGCCACTGCGTCATTAATGCCGCACACGCACGGACAGCGCCATTTGCGCGGCGCGCGCCGCTCGCCCCTCGTGCACACACGAGGGGGCGCTGCTCTTGTCGGGACGGACGGCGACGGCATCGGTCTCTCGGCCCGACCGAGCGGCGACTGCTGCGAGCGCTAACGATACGCGACGCTATCCGGCCAGCCGTGCCGCCTCGTGCGGCCGCGCGGCCCTCCCGGACACGTCCGCACAGCCGACACCCGGCTGGAGGCGCCGCCCGGACACGTCGGCACAGCCGACACCCGGCTGGAGGCGCCGCCCGGACACGTCGGCACAGCCGACACCCGGCTGGAGGCGCCGCCCGGACACGTCGGCACAGCCGACACCCGGCTGGAGGCGCCGCCCGGACACGTCCGCACAGCCGACACCCGGCTGGAGGCGCCGCCCGGACACGTCGGCACAGCCGACACCCGGCTGGAGGCGCCGCCCGGACACGTCGGCACAGCCGACACCCGGCTGGAGGCGCCGCCCGGACACGTCGGCACAGCCGACACCCGGCTGGAGGCGCCGCCCGGACACGTCCGCACGGTCGACACCCGGCTGGAGGCGCCGCCCGGACAAGTCCGCACAGCCGACACCCGGCTGGAGGCGCCGCCCGGACACGTCCGCACAGCCGACACCCGGCTGGAGGCGCCGCCCGACACGTCGGCACAGCCGACACCAGGCTGGAGCGCCGCCCGGACACGTCGGCACAGCCGACACCCGGCTGGAGGCGCCGCCCGACAGGTCGGCACAGCCGACACCCGGCTGGAGGCGCCGCCCGACACGTCGGCACAGCCGACACCCGGCTGGAGGCGCCGCTCGGACACGTCGGCACAGCCGACACCCGGCTGGAGGCGCCGCTCGGACACGTCGGCACAGCCGACACCCGGCTGGAGGCGCCGCTCGGACACGTCGGCACAGCCGACACCCGGCTGGAGGCGCCGCCCGGCAGCCGGCGGCGAGCGCATCTCCATAGGCTCACCATTATCCGGCGAGGAGGTTTATAAACTAACGACGCAGTAATGGCAGCTATCGCCGGCCGCATCTGGTCCGCGGCTGATGGATCGATGGTGGTCGACACACCAGTCCGACGCGCCGCTGTCCTCTTTCGCGCTAGCCACGCGACCGCGTGAGGGCGCCGCTGGGAGGGCATCGGTCAGAGCCTGAGCAAGACGCAGCGGAGGGCGGTGCTTGGTGCAAGGCAGAAACGACCGGCGGAAGGGAGCGGTGAGGCGCTGGGTGGAGGCTGCACTGCAGACGAAAGAGCGGAAACCCCGTCTTGGGTGTGTTATCAAGGCCGATGCGGGGACGAGGACAAATGCAGGGAGGGGGGGTGCGAGATGAGTGCTTGTACAAACCAAGCAGCAAGAGGGCGTGGAAAGAGGCTGAGATAGTGGTGGGCACGAAAGTCCATCCCAGAGTAGCAACAGAGTAGTTGCTGAGCAGGGGCAGGGTGTAGTTGACATGTGTGAGTTGCAGCAGATGTTGATGGGCACAGGTGTCCATCCCAGAGTAGGTGCTGAGCGGGGGCAGGGTGTAGTTGATATGTGTGGGGTACGGCAGATGGTGATGGGCAGATGTGTCCAGCCCAGAAGGCGCACAATCAGGGCGGGGGCAGGATATAGTCGACAGTAGCTACGACAGGTAGATGGCAGAAGACTCGGCGCACGTCTGCTATGGAGCTGGGGATGCCGCACATTAACGGGCTGACGAGAAAATAATGTCTTCCCTGGGCGTTAGTAGATTGAAGACCGTGGACCGTGGACTGTGGCGGCCAGTGGTCGCTCACATCAATCGTGCCGCGCTCGTGGCCTGGGGACTGTCCCAGCTGTGGACGGTTGTCCAGAAACACATTCCGAGCGGTATTTGACGTTGTGAACAATCTTTGAAGGCAATATAATATGCACTTGGGATTTCCAACATGAATAATTAACGTCCCTGATCTTACTTAGTGTTAGTTCACCTGGTATCGCTGGTGGAACATACGATGATTCAGCACTAGAACAGATAGGGAACGCAGCCGTACACAGATCTGCTGACGGACAGGTGACACGACCAACGCTGCAGAGACAAACGCCAAAAAGCCGTAGCGACGGAGCATCTCACAAGGTTGGTTGGTTATTTTTTTTACGACACGTCGACCGTTGAGTCATATAGCGTCGCCAATCTCTCACGCCGATTGGTCGCGGGCGAAGAGTAGCGACAGGTGAGACTCGAACCCACAATCTTTCGATTGTGAGATGAGCATCTTACCCCTAGACCACTCGTCCCCGAGCATCTCACAAGATTCCCACATCTATTAATACTTCATATATGTAGACATCAATATCTATACATACCCAACAGGTCAGTCGAAGATCTCACTTGTCCCAGAACAACAAAGAGCCTCGAGTGATATTAGAAATGTACCATCAATACGGCCGACACTGTTGGACGCCCCGATGTTCAGGCACTGCTGTTGTTGTTGTGGTCATAGTAGGAACGATTGGCAAGTCGATTGGCTGACACTAACGATGCTGGTGAACAATAGTAGTGCTGAGAAAGCGGACTGGGCTAACCCGACAAGAATCTTTCTGCCACCCGGGGAAACTGGGGCAGGAAAATTGAGAGATATCGGAACTGAGTAGGAATGAATCGCCGTCTATAAATACAGGTGTTCAGCTCAAATTCGACCGTGCAACTGGAACAGCTCGTGTTTATAATATACGCATACGTGGTTATAAATGTTCATGTAATATATGTCGTCATCTAATCTGGCTTTGACACAAGTAAAACGGAAAGCCGTGCACACACACATAGGCTTGGAGCGGTGAAGCCATACGAGGTGGAACGACCGAGCTGACGAGCGAAGGGCTGGACATTAGCCTGGAAGAATTCAAACGAAAATTCAAACGACACGCCAATACGTTCCGAGAAACATTCTAGAAGCATAACGACGCGACACAACGACTCAGAAAATCGCACAGCTGTCCCAATTTTGACCTCGCACTTCCCAAGAAGCGGCCATTTGGTTCAAATGGGGCCGTTAATGGGATTAGTATTTTGCGTGGGACGGGCACCGACGGGGACATTAGGGGCACCGAAATCCACTACTAATCCGGACCGCCTTTCGGTCGGCACGCACGAGTTCGCCGGTCCGCTTCCGTCGGATAAGATGCTTAACATCAAAGGCGGCGTCCTGCGCCGTAGCACCGGCGGCAGGCATGAGGCGATAGTGGCGCACCGGCGGCAGGCATGAGGCGATAGTGGTGCACCGGCGGCAGGCATGAGGCGGTAGTGGCGCACCGGCACCAGCGGCAGGCATGAGGCGATAGTGGCGCACCGGCACCGGCGGCAGGCATGAGGCGATATTGGCGCACCGGCACCGGCGGCAGGCATGAGGCGATAGTGGCGCACCGCAGCAGCGCAGCCGATGCTCCTAATAATCCCAGTGATATGTCGTGTTTTCGCTCAGCACACCTGTGCACGGAGGACACGGCGAGGTTTGAAGTGGGGACTACAGCGCGTGACGCTGGCCACGGAGACGGCCAGCACGACCGGAGCGCCCACAAAATGGCCGCTGGCTGCTGGTGTGTGCCGTCGAATGGTTAGTCGCTCCTTGGCTAGACGGGACGAGAAGAAGCAGGAATCGATCACAATGAAAGTGAGTCATGGAAAATCGATGTTGGCCCCAGGCAAACGATGTGCCCTTCACGAGCAACTGCCCCTCCCCACTACATGAGTGGTGATCAGTCAACTTGTGCTCAGCCAACTTGTACTCAGCCAACTCGGTGCCCTACCCTTTCAGGGTGTGGCACGTCAGGGCATGACCACGAATTTGGTGCCGAGGACAAATAGGCCACTCTTTCCATTCAACGCCACGTCCTAGGCTTCATGCCAAACTTCACAACGTCTCGGGCGTCGCCTGATCCCCATTTGGCAGCACCTAGCCCATTGTTGGCCAGGCGTACGTGTACCTTTCAACGGTGAAATTATATGGCCAGCTTGTTCTGCACGAGGTGTGCACAGTCTTGCTGCCCGTGCACCCTCCCCTGCCCCGTCTGGGCTGCACCGCACCACCGGTTCGGTGGGTTCGTCACCAGACGGGCGGGCGCGCCGTGCCATAGGCGGCCGTCTCGGGTGACCTTCGTGACCGACGGCGGGCCGCGCGCCGCTGCAGTGCGGCGCCGTGACGCCGGAAAACGGCGCGAACCGTGCCGAAAGCACGTGCGGCCGGCGTCGAGCCGTGCTGGCCGACCGGCGCCTTCATATTGGGGATGCAGGTGGCCGGCGCCGGCCGGGCCGCTGTCAGGGTCAGCCGCTGGGAGTGGACTGCAGAGTGGACTGAGAGTAGACCGCGGGAGTGCGCTGAGAAAGTAGGCCCCGGCAGCGGTATCGGGATAGGTTGAGGTGGGTGCAGTGCTGGATGTTGATGGGGCTCCGGGCCGGGCGAAGGGGAAGTAGAGAGTAGGCCCCGGCAGCGGTATCGGGATAGGTTGAGGTGGGTGCAGTGCTGGATGTTGATGGGGCTCCGGGCCGGGCGAAGAGGGAAGTAGAGAGTAGGCCCCGGCAGCGGTATCGGGATAGGTTGAGGTGGGTGCAGTGCTGGATGTTGATGGGGCTCCGGGCCGGGCGAAGAGGGAAGTAGAGGGAAGTAGAGGGAAGTAGAGGGAAGCAGCAGTGAGTGGCTTCGGAGTCGGGTAGAGATGGTGCTTTGAGCAGGTTTTCGGCTGAGCTAGGGATGGGTCGGGGATGGGTCGAGGTTGGGTCGGCGCTGGGAGCAGGCTTGGCATTATGATGGCGAAGGGTTGGGTGATCTGAGGTTGGGTCGGGACTGGGTCGGGACTGGGCCGGGACCGATGCAGAGCGATTGGGTGGGTCGCGGCTGGAAAAGGGCGAGTCCGGGGTGGGATAAGGCGGCGAGTCGAGGGTCGAATCGGAGCTGTGCCAGGGCGAGTGCGGGGGAGGCTCTCGCGATTGGATCCAGGCTGGTTGGTTATTGGTTTTACGACACGTCGACCGTTGAGTCATGTAGCATCGCCAATCTCTCACGCCGATTGGTCGCGGGCGAAGAGTAGCGACAGGTGAGACTCGAGCCCACAACCTTTCGATTGTGAGACGAGCATCTTACCCCTAGACCACTCGTCCCCGGATCCAGGCTGGATCAAAGTGAGGCCAAGTGAATGGCTGGGTCCGATCGATCGCCAGCCACCACAGCAGTGAAATCATTGCCGAGACGCGGGCCTGTGCAGCTGGTGCAAACCACAGCTCATCCGGCGGTACGAGGCCGAATTTAAATCGCTAAGCCAAACCACTGCAGTTAAGCCTGGCCGGCTACGGTTGCCAGCCGGAGCTAGATCGAACGCCAGCACGCCGGCATCATACTCGGCGGCCAAGCATGGGCATCGCATAGACCGGGTGTGCCCGGCTTTCCTGCATTTGAGTTCGTGCACCGCATTCTTTTCTTGAAATTGTAACATCACGCAATCACAGGCGGTCGCCTCGAGTCTCAGGATCCGCCCTCCTCATAGTGCAGCAGAGTGCGCCAATGTGCCGCGCGACATGGATCTGAACGGGGATCTGCACCTGAAGAGGGGATCTGGATCTGAACAGGGGATCTGGATCTGAAGAGGGGATCTGGATCTGAAGAGGGATGGAGCTCAACGCCTGCCTTGGAGATGCACATAAAGCCCCGGCTGGAAACTTTGCGTCTCCACTATGCACTATGAAGTTGCATAGTGGAGACGCACTCCATAGTGCGTCTCCAAATTATCTTCAAGGATTGAAATAGCATGCCGAATAATGGCAATAACATGAATATCTGACAAGCCAAGACCGCTTTTAAATATGTTAACTTGTACCAGGTATGTCGATTCCCACTTGCTATTGCCGAGCATGTTGAAAAACAATCTATCCCTGAACGAAAACGTTCTCAGAATAATTATGATTGGCATCCAAAAACACACCGTCCCGCTTCGGGATCCGATCGCCAAGATGCAAACCCGACAGGCACGCAGGGTCACGCCTGAGAAGCGTCAAACAGCCTCGCGCTGATCGTCCGCCCCGCTCAGAACTGCACGCCTGTCAGGCAGGAATCAAGGTGCAGGCATCAGAGGATTACCGCTCGGATGTGCGCGGCTGGCCAAAACACGCGGCCGGCCGCGGCAGCAACAGTCCCAGCCGACTGCTGACGGCAGCAGCGCCAGCGGACCGTCACGAGACGCGGACGGTGTAGCCGGCGGCGGCCATACACAGGGCTCGGACCTCAGCGGACCGTCACGAGACGCGGACGGTGTAGCCGGCGGCGGCCATACACAGGGCTCGGAGCCGAGCTGGCGGGGTCCATGAGCGGAGCTACATGGACAGGGGCAGCTGCTCCTTCTTCCACCGCCCCACTTTCGAGAAGTCGAACTTCAACCCCCTCGTGGCGTCGCCACCGCCGGTGACGGAAGCATGCGCCCCAAAACTTCGTGACATCTAGCATTACGCCTATGTCTGTTGTATGGAAAGAATCGACCTAGACAGGGCAGGACAGGGTAGACAGATCGCAGCAGGACAGACGAAGCTGTCCCTGTCCGCCGGATGTGGCGCGGTCGTCACCGTGCTGAAGTGGACGCCCCATCCACTTCAGAAGTGGACGCTCCGTCCCTGGAGACAGCTGGGCCGCGGCGGACAGGGCGGGGCGCCAGCGTCAAGTGTCCGACCCGCTCTTCACCTGCACCCCGGCTGATAATTGCCACCTGTTTGGAGGCAGAACACACACACGCGCTCTCCGCCGAGAGGCGGCAGTGGGGCGCGATGGAGCGAGGGATTGTGAACTTGGAGGTGTGTCAGACCATAGAGGTCACTTTCCCGTCCCCGGAGCTAAGTGTGTGGGCTCTTTACGCCTATGTTTACGTTAGAGGTGTTTACGATAATGCATTCCTGTCAGCGTTAGGGAAGCACGAGATGTAGAAGGTGCAGGGGAACGGGGGATGGGGAAGGGATGAAAGACAATCTCACGACACGACGAGACGACGCTATCGATGCAATTTTACTTTAAGCCTCAATATAACTTTGCTTTGGGGAAGGGGATGGGGAATTTAGAACTAATTCCGCCAGGTGTCAGCACATGATCTTGATATCTTCTTGAGAGACATCGATGGATCTTGGTGTCACAGACTGAAATCGGCTTGCCTATTATATATGTCCAATGTCATCGTGGGTTGACCATTTATTGCATATACTCCGTTTAATTGCAAGTCAGCTACATCCAACGACACCATGAAGTAACAATTTGCTTCAAGTGAACATGCAAATCGTTTCATTCTTCACGTCCGACATCGCGCACTTGAATGCGTGTTTACTTCAGAAGCTACAGCGTGCTGTAAGCATGCAGTGCATGCACTGGCTGACATGTGACCTTCACTGACACACATAATGTCCCTGATACATTCATGTCCCGCAGATAAAACAGCGAACAGATAATTAATGGATGCGTGTTGGCCAACAGTGAAGTAAGCGAGGGTATGATGCACACTTTTCGACATCAAGCTTGAACTGAGTCTTCGTACGCCAATTTACTGGAGGCAAGCAGGATGCTACACCACGCTATCATGTGTGTGTGTGTGTGTGTGTGCGTGGTGTTTAGCTTATTATTTAGTGTGTCAGACTGGTGACGTGATGTAGGCGAGCATCCAGTACCCGTTGCGCCCGCTCGCAGTTCATGCCCAATCTCGTGAGGATGACTTCGTTCTGATGATGTGACCGATTTGATGTGTTCGACGTACCTGACGTTGGTTTGATGCTGTGCATGCGGTGTGAGAGTGGTGTTGTGTTTTCTGTTCTGGTTTTCTGGCGATGTCGACGAATGTGCCGCTGTGGGAAGGCCAGCGGCACCGGGCCGCTTGTGCCGAAAATAGGCTGCTCGCGCCACAAAGGCCCACACTGGCGCGACGAGAGGAAATGCGGCCGCCTGACGCGCCAGGGTAAACACAGCAACAAGCCGGCTCCCTCGTCAGCGGACAGTCCTCCGTTCTCTGCTGCGAAAATGCGGGCGTCGACGCGCGCTCCGACCGCGGGATGGGGCCAGTCGCCCCCGCCCGCTCCCGCCCCCGCCCCCAGGTGTGGGCCATCGCAGATGAGTTCTCCACGTCTCGGGAAGCGCTGGACGAACTGCTTGTTTACGATGTGTGCCGACCGCACCAGATGGAAAACATTTGTCAGGTTATTTTTGTAGTCGCTAGGTGGACAACTCCATTAACCTCGCTGCTCGGGTTCGGAGGTACCGGGAAAACTCGTCAACAAAGGGTGCTCTGGCAAATATGCGGCTTCTGGAGTCGGCTATGAGGGCCCCGGCAGCACGCGCTGACCAGCTGCCAGAAGGCGGGCTGGAACGGTGACACCTCAGACCACTGGCTCGGACGTGCCAACCATATTAGTGTGTAGCTGGCGTCGTGCTCTTGTTTGCTGGTCTCTCCTCTCCACTCGTTTCCAATGCTATGCTCTATTTGGTTATTGCTTCTGACCACTTCAATCATGCATCTGGCGTAAGCTGACCCACCAAGCCCACCAAACCCACAGCCAATCCCAGCTGATCTGCGACAGTCTGGTCAGTAGACTGACTGCCGCTCTGGTCTCCCATTTGCACGATCTGCTGCACGGACGGTCACGGACGCTGGACGGGCGGCGGATGGATGCTGGACGGGTACTGTATTGTAGTTTATTGGCGCATCGGCCAGGCCATGTAGCAGGCCATGTACTGCACAGGCCATGCAGCAGGCCGGTACCGCATGTCCCTTTGGACATGCACAGGTGGGCCCACTGGGCCAGCGATAGACGAGCGCTGGGCGAATCCAGGACGTGCTCCAGGCGAGTGCTGGACTGACGCTGGACGGACGGTGGGCGGACGGTGGGCGGACGGTGGACGGACGGTGGACGGACGGTGGACGGATGGTGGACGGACGGTGGATGGACGGTGGACGGGCGCTGGACGGAAGGTGGACGGACGGTGGACGGACGGTGGATGGACGGTGGACGGACGGTGGATGGACGGTGGACGGATGGTGGACGGACGGTGGACGGACGGTGGACGGAAGGTGGATGGACGGTGGACGGACGGTGGACGGATGGTGGACGGACGGTGGACGGACGGTGGATGGACGGTGGACGGACGCTGGACGGATGGTGGACGGACGGTGGACGGACGGTGGATGGACGGAAGGTGGATGGACGCTGGACGGACGGTGGACGGATGGTGGACGGAAGGTGGACGGACGCTAGACGGACGGTGGGCGGACGCTGGATGGACGCTGGATGGACGGTAGACGGAAGGTGGACGGACGCTAGACGGACGGTGGGCGGACGCTGGATGGACGCTGGACGGATGGTGGACGGACGCTGGATGGACGCTGGACGGACGGTGGACGGATGGTGGGCGGACGCTGGATGGACGCTGGACGGACGGTGGACGGACGCTGGACGGACGGTGGACGGACGGTGGACGGACGCTGGATGGACGCTGGACGGACGGTGGACGGACGCTGGATGGACGCTGGACGGACGGTGGACGGACGCTGGACGGACGGTGGGCGGACGCTGGACGGACGGTGGACGGACGGTGGGCGGGTGCTGGGTGGGTCCAGGTCTCAGGACGGGTGCTAAACGGCGCTGACGTGAGTTTGGTACATCTGAGCGCGTGATCACGGAGCGGCCACGTGAGCGGCCCAGCCGGGGCCGCGCCGGCGCCGACCGCCAGCCCAGAGCAGAGCCACCCCGACGGCCGGCCACTCCCGAAATTGGCCGCTTCCTGCCTGACTGTGGGAACGGCGCGCCGCCGGCGCGGCCGGGTCTCCCAGTGCCGGCGCAGGTGCACGCCGAGAGCGGACCGCTCGGCCGGTCGAAACACCGCGTCGACTTTCCAGGCCGTAGCCGATAGTCGCCACCGGCCGTGGTGAGTGGCGGTCGGCCGTCCGGGGGTGGGTCGTCCGATCGCCAGTGGCGGCACCACGGGCGCGGTGTTTCGTCGCGGAGTGGCCGGGCCGGCCATACGGCGACCGGCCCGGCACGCTTTCCCAGGAGAATCGCGGCGGAAGCGCGCGCGAGCGGCGACAGTCCTGCCGCGCCGGCGCGAGCGTTCGTCGAAGCGGCCGCCAAACGCGCGCGTACATCGACCGAGCCCGACGCCGGCCGGCCGACCGGAGAGCATCGACCGAGCCCGACGCCGACCGGCCGACCGGAGAGACCTGACAGGCAGGAGGAGAGCTTGCGGCGCTCGTTTTCGCCACGGCGGGTTGACCGCCGCGTCACCGAACGCCCCCTCCAGCTCACCCCAGCCGCTTTTTACCGGCCGCCACCTTACGCGCGCGCGTTTTCCTGGCCGCTCTTTTTCCTACCGTCCTGTCAACAAACGCCAACTCGGCTTGAGTCGAGCAGACCCGCGTCACCACTGGCAACCGGAGACATGCCGGTCAGCGACTGCCGACGCCGTACAACAACAACATCTGCTGCTTTCTCGAGGCGGTGTTGGCGGTTTCCGAGCCGCCGTCAGGGAACGCGAGCAGCGTGGGAACCAGCCGCCGACGCCACCCTCTGGAAACACAATTAAGGACCGAAAATAATGGCACGATCGAAGCATCGCACACAGCTCCGGACCGGCTGCCGTGTCGGGCCGCCGCCGCCATCCATCGTCTCCCTGGAGCTCTCCCTAGCCGCCGCCACCACATATCGTCTCCCGGAAACTGTGTCCAGCAGCCTCCACCCCTTATTGTTTCCATGAAGCTCCCTCCAGCCACCACTACCAGCTCCCTGAAGCTCTCTCCAGCCACCGCTACAGCATATTATCTCCCTGAATCTCTCCAGCCATCACTACCATCCATTGTCTCCCTGAAACTTTTATCCGGCTGGTGCCACCACCTGCTATCTTCCTGATGCCATCTTCGCCCATCCCCACCATTCATCTCCCTAAGGATGTCTCCGACCGACAGTCCCCAAGGCGACCCGGACGTCTCACACGTGTACCTCTGCTATCCAGTCGCTGATGGCGCCCCCTGATCGTCCGTCTCGTCACTTCCGACGTGTGTCCCTGGGCGTTCGCACTGCGTGGCCGACGAAGACGCCGCAAAAAGTCTCCCCCTGTAACCGGACGACGCCGCAGCCGTGGGAGGACGAGCGGAGCCCGTGGGAGCGCCACGGCGGCGACGCGTCGTGCCGGGCCGGTGCCGCAGCCACGAGCGGTGATTACGTCAAGATGACGAGAGCACAGTGACGGCCAATGGGGGAGCCGGGCGGCCACCTGCCGCCGCGCCGGCCAGTCTCGTAGAAAGTCGTCCAAAACGGCGGCGGCGACGGTTACAAGGAGGTGGGCTCCGGTCGAGTCCGTCCCCTCAGGGCGCTCTCCGAACGGGCGCTTGAAACTGCCGGAGCTAGGCACCAGCCTACAAGAAAATTTGGATCCCCTGAGCTACTGGGATCATGTGATTGGCTCAATAGTTTGCAGTTGATTTGCTCATCTGCTGTTGTGTTGGGGGGGCCCACATGACGGTTGCACACGACGCGGTGGCACACTAGGCACACATGACTGTCACATAAGCGTCGGCACGAGATGTGCACCATCATAATCGTCATGGTGGAGTGGCTACGCCAAGGTTAAGCATGCATCTACGAGGAGATGGAACGGTCCATGCCCCTAAGGCACATGAATTTGAAGCTAGCCATGTGTTTTCTGCAACCTGCAGCAAGTATAGATACGTTGCAATCGGGTGAATTATTTTACTCATCATGGCATATGCTCTAATTACAGTTATAATACAGAGTAGTTTTCGGAACATTCGGTACGTTTTCGGTCTAGCAAAATATGTTGTGCTGAGGCGGACTTAGTTCCCTTACCTTCCTTCCTTCCTCTCCCCCTCTCCACCCCAATACAAGCAACTGGAGCCGCCGGTGATACAGGTGAGGACAGGTGATACAGGTGATACAGGTGAGGACAGGCCGTCCAGTGTCGAGACGCCATGGCCACTCACAGCCTCGGAACCCTCTCAAAAGTCCCTCACATCAGCGTCGCGTGGCCTTCACGCACCGTGACTCTTTACGGCCCACAGCACACCTGTTACCCACCAGTTCAAACCACGGCTCGGTGAACTCGCCCCCCCCCCAGTCCGTCCGGAAGCCGAGTGATGACCACGCTGGGAGCCAGAAGGTGCGCTGATCCAGCATCACTGCCCAGTGCCCCCCCCCCCCCGCCCACCACTGATGTGTGGAACACGTGGAGGATTGCGAAGCACGCTGAATAATGGAACGGAGGTGCGAGGCTATGGCTGTGCACGCGAAGCCCACACGTGGTGAGAGAGTGTGAGGCCGGTCGGTGAGGCTTTCAGGGAAGATGGCAGCTAAATTATCCGGGAAGCTGCAACGAAAATGCATGACACAGTGCACGTCGTTGTTGAGCTTAGCGGATCCGGCTGGCACCGCGCCAAAGCAAATCAAAAGGAAGGCTGCCGGTTTACCTCCGCCATCGCTGACCATTATTAGCATTGCACAATTGCATCTCGGTAGTAAAATGTGAAATCCATCGTGCAGAAAAATAATCGATTGATCTGCCGCACGATTATGTGGAATGTTGAACACCTTTTTCCCGGCATGACTGCTCTGCCGTCTATCCGCAATCTGGAATTCGTGGGCAAAGTTCGAACTAATTCAAGTCTGGCCGCAGTCTTGCATCTTTGTGTTGCCAGTGACGCAATGTAATGGTCAAAGTACCAGGCGTAGGCTGATTATACCAGACACCAGACGGCGTTTATTCATGGAAAATCTATTCACTCAAGGCACAAAGAGCGCCGAGGTCCGCAGGAGGTGCGGCACCCATCGTGGACGAGGGCTAGAGCCGGAACACAAAACAGGCACGTATTGTTTCTCCAGTTAGAATTAACGAATGGTGAGTCAGGCATAATGAACACACGGGAACGATGGGCGCATTTTGTCTATGCATAGCGAAGCCCCATACACAAAACACAAATGGCCGTCCATTGTTTCCATTGACAAGAGCCGGACTTCTATTATCATCGAAAGGAACCCGAGTCAATATGCAGCTGTATACGTCTTAAATACCTCTTTGTAACGGCTAATTCCGGCGCGATATAAGCGTTGCTGGCACCTGGCGGCGGACAGAGTCCAGCATGCTGCAGTTAGCTAGCATGGCTCACGGGTAACCATAATGTCAACAAGGAACCCTGACGAAGGGCTGTCAACAGCACGATCCAGGTGCAGGAGTATCAACAGCATAGTCCGGCCACATGACGTCATAGCAGCCGGTACCGGGTCGACCGTGAAGGGCGTATTTGCATGTGTCGATATGATTGATGACCGAGAACAGGGGAGGGTGGGCGGAGTCGGCACGTCAGGTGTGAACGGCGCGCCGAAAACCTCAATCGCCGGCCACGGCCGGTCACAAAGCGCGCGAAATCGGCGCGCAGAGGGGGCCGGTGCCCGGAACATGGCTGCCGATTGGGGCCGCGTGAAATCGACAAAGGCAGCGCACCCAAACGGGCCGGGCTGGCGCGGATTGCAGTCGACTCGGGCCGTAAATTCGCCGGTAACAGCGGCCAGTGCCCGGTGCCGCGTGGCCCGAGTTCGCGGGCCTCCACGGCTGTGCCGAGGACAGCGCGCGCGCCACGTATCGGCACCGGAGCGAAACGGCGCGGGAAATTGGGCCAACTTAGGGCGTCAGCCGGGTCGCCGGGCCGCCCCTTCCCTCACGTGCAGGCCGGCGGCGAGTTTGACGCACGTGCGGCTGTGTCGGCGCGTGCTGCTGTCCGGTGGCGGCGAGTGCCGCCGCGCCGCGTCTGGCGCCACCGGCTGCCCGTGTGCGGGGCGGCGATGGAGCTTGTCGCAACCGCAGCTACGCCCACCATCGACCGGCCGTCCAACGATGACAGCCAATGGTGCGAACTGCACATTACGAGATCAACCATAGGAATCAGAAATTATGAGATGCCAGTTGCCTGAGTAACGAGGGGACAGTGCGGAACACCATTATAGAAATCGCGACAACGGCAGGACTATTGACGAATCAGCTTTTTCGCACATTGATGCAGCATTGATGATTTCTGCGTTGCACGATTTAATACGGGTGGGAATCACCCCTTGAATTTCAGAGTTATCAGTTTTGGACGTTATGTCGTCATTCGTGGTGGTCATTGATGGTGGTTCGAAGCTGTGTGCCTTACTGCGTGCAGGTGCTGTGTGTGCGGTGAAATGGGCATCAACCTCAGTTAATTAGTGCTCTCGATGCTCAGTAATTAGTGCAACTGTGAGAAAGTTAAAGTATCCGGAAATTCCAGATGACATCGGGTCAAAGCCCTTAAAAATCAACAATTTATGTTGACACCCCCTCCCCACAACTGGCCCATGGTGACCTTCATGTGATTATATTGCCCTATCGTTAGATACTTCCTCGCACCTAAACCCATCCTGCAAACCTTGTGTTGATAGCTTTCTCCGCTTCCGAAATTGTATGCGAGGTTGGGGACAGGGAAAGGGTGGAACACGTCCTCACTCGCTTTAGAAAGAAATCCTTTCATCGCGAATGATGTATTGGAAGTCGAAGTTGTTGCAGGGAGAGTGGATATACCACGTACGAATGTCATCAACCGACTGCCAGTACTGTTAGCCCAAGTCTCACTGGTTGACTCTTTCAGTCTGGCTCAACTGATTTTTAGTAATCGTGGCTATGTCGAGGAGGTGAGAATCTTTATCTCACCTAGATAAAGATTAGCCACAGAGGATGCATGCGCTATCGTGGATGCGGTACACATGCCCTCGTGGACGTGGTCCACACTCATGTGGACACGGCACACATGCCCACGAAGCGTTCGGCGATAGTCGGGATTACAGCTGCATCTGTTCCATTTTACACGGTCAAGCTGTTGACATGCGCCCGAAACCCAACCGTCCGCAGTCACTGGCCGTGAGTGTGGGCTTTCCAATCCAACACGAAAGTCAGAGAAAACGGAACTATGCAAGTGAGAGCAATGCATAATTTGGGCTCGCTATACGGGCACGAGAATTTGCACACTGTTTGACACAATGTGTACTCATGGTCTTTGTCTGCCCCACCCGCACCTACTGCACACTATCTGAAGTCCGGACTATACCTGCTTAGCTTAAACATGCTAGGGGAAGGGTAAGTTATCCACAGGCGAATGTCGTGTTTGTCTCACGCTCCCATGGTTCGCCTCGTGTTGGTCACTGTTAGTCACAGTTAGTCAATGTGCGTTTCGGGGTCCTCTCTACCCCCCCCCCCTGACTACCGCGCTGACTACGCCACTGACGGGCCGACGAACTAATCTAAAAAGCAGCACGCTGAACGAAAAAGCACGACGGGCTGCTAAACGTCCCGGCATCAGTCACCGGCCAACGAAAATATTTCGCTTGCTGTCTAATACATCCCAATCTACCGCCTGCAAAACCCTGGTTGATGCTCAGCCGAAACATTTCATTCGTCGCCACGTCATCACCGTGTAGCTCGACTAAAATAGGCAAACTGTCGACAGCCACGTCAGGAGACGGAGCTCGGCGTCATCCGACCGGACCACCACGGAGCTGGATCACCGGACCACCACGGAGCTGGATCACCGGACCACCACGGAGCTGGATCATCGAACCACTACGAGACTGGATCACCAGACTACCACGGGGCTGGGTCACCGAATCGCCGAGGTTAGATCATCGGACCACCACGGAGCTGCATCACCGAACCACCACGGAGCTGAATCACCGGACCACCACGGAACTGGATCACCGGACCATTACGAAACTGGATCACCGGACCACCACGGAGCTGGATCATCGGACCATCGCATAACTGGATCACCAACCACAGGGCATGATCACCGGACCATAGCGGAGCTAGATCACTGGTCCACCGCGGAGCTGGACCACCGGACCACCACACGGGGCCGGACCACTGGCGCCTAACAGAGCGCGCCTGAAGTTGTCGGTGCCGCCAAATACGGCACCAGAAAGAGCGGCCGGCGGCCGGCGGCCGGCCAGGGGGGGGACACCGACCCGACCCGACCCGACCCGACCCGACCCGACCCGGCTAATTACCAGCAGCACCCCGCTGGGCGTGTCAATGTCGCTCGAGAAGTGCAACAAGGCAGCGCAACTACACCGTCACAAATCACACGTCGATTAGTGATGCGGCAGTGGTCGTGAGCCAGGGGGGCACAGGAACGGAATGTGGGGAGCCGCAGGGCGGAGGGCCGGGCAGCGGAGGAGCGAGGAGCACACGACCGGATAACATGCAGTCGCGAGCGGAAGGTCGGATCACCAAGGCCCGACACCCTCCTGGGAAGGGTGGAATACCCAGAGGCGAGATAATGGGGCCAACTAAACGGGACTTCCGTCCACACTGTGGAGCACTTGGCCATAAGTTTGTGTTTTGGCGAGAACGTGCTTGTTCTTTGGCGAGAACGTGCTTGTTCTTTGGCATCATCTTGTCACCGGCACCACCGATATATAGCTTATATATATATATATAGCATACTGATATATAGCATTATATATCTAGTCATGCTCTGATTTATTCTGCTACACGTAAATAATCGATGCGCATGCTTTTATAATATGCTTCATCCTTGGCCATGGTCATATATAATCATTCCAAGCTTATCGGTGTGCACCTAGTGACAGATCACACCGATTTTGTAACAAATCTAGAAACCGACTGCCCGCCTTGCTTTAGATTGCTTTAGTGTGATAGTCGTTTTTATGATATTGTCGGGGAACCAGATAAGTCGCACAAATATTCGAAATTCGGGATGTAGATTGGACTATGTCCCTCCACAGGTGATCAGTTTCAAATAACAATTGTTAAATTATATTATTACACTTAAATTAGGCACATATCTACCAATCACCAAGCGCGTAATAACTTTTTATAAATCACCCAATACAAACAATATCATATAATTATGTAGCAACAACCTCAAAAACTAATAATACTGTGGGAATCTGGACCAATTTAGCACATCCTTGGTGCTTACTTCAAATCATGAAGTATCAGAAGTTGACACGTTTTAAAAATTGCCAATTTTTGTTTGTACATCCCACCACCGCCTTATTGATCCGCCTTACAGTCAGGACCGTGGTCCGCCCTGCAGCCAGGATCGTGGCCCGCCTTGGACAGCTGATCCGCCCCGCAGGCAGGATCGTGATCCGCCTTGGACAGCTTTGATCCGCCCTGCAGCCTGGACCGTGGCCCGCACTGGACAGCTTCCCTACACCGCGTCATGGGCTTGCAAAAGATACGCATGGAAATGTTCAACGCCCGACCGGCTTTGGACACCGCCCGTGTCACTGTTCGCCAATCGACTTACATCGACAATCGACATCACAGCATCCAGGCCTGATACCTGGGACTGCCGGCACAGCATCTCAGCGCTGAGAGAGCAGCGGCGGTCGGACCACAGCTCGGGCGAACCACAATCGGCGTGGCATCTTGGAGACAGAACCGGCGGCGGGCGCACATATCTACCGGCCGGTCTGAATATGATCCGTCGGTTATTATGCGGTAAATGAGGTCGCCCGCCGCCAGTCTCCGGAGCATCGGTCACTGACACGGGGTGGCCCGAGTGGTCCCAGGAACCTGGACACACAATGCGCCAACATGAAACGTTCCGATGCAAATCAGGTTCTTAGTCGCAGTCTTAATGCTCGCTCTACCTGGGCTCTGAACCTTCCGCCTCAGAGAGCTTTGTTTGCTTGGTTTATGTGAGATGGCCGAAATGCTTACGTGCTGGCCGAATATAACCGGCATGCCCCATGAAGGCAACACCTGACCCTTGTGACCTAACGTGACCTTCCCAATGTCGCATTCAATATTTTCATTCATGTTTCCTGAGGTAGTTATTGGCGGGTGGTTTTCCGTTAGCTTTCGTCATTTTTCGTTCCGGAGATGCCGGGAGGTCTGAGATTCACCCCAGTGTCGGGGTACGGTGAGTAAAACTCCCATCGGAAGAGGGCTAGCAGATATAACAGAGGCTCCGGGCCAAGACGACCACTCCGGATTTGCTCCGTGAGCACTGGTATCGCAAAGGTGCAGCTGTGAAATTCAACTATGCGGTGACATTGTATGATTATTGCGGTATAATCAGACTATTTACGCTCCTATTGGTCCATTCAACCTCACTGAGCTACATTTACATAACTGAATAAGCTAACTTGTACATTGTGACCACTTCCCGCACCGGCATGGCGTCTCGTTGGGCTGCTCAAGAGCGAGCTTTCACCAGTTGCGTTTCTTTGCATTTCAAATGTTTGAAAATGCTTCTTGTTTCATGGAAATCACCTGGATGCAATAATGAAATTCCGACATCACGTTGGAATGGTTTGTGGCATGATACAGTCAGTACATGCTGCAAGCAGGTTCAATAACAATCATCATCAAGTGGACCAGCATTATAACACCATGCTCGACGCTCATATTCCTCGTTTCCAATACTGCTCGGTAAAAAATATCACTGAACCAAGGTGCCGAAGCTCAAGAACATGGTTCCACACGATATAGGGAAGACTAAAAACAGAGGCCAAATCATCGTATGTTAAAACACCAGACTGCTAAAAACCAACGCTAATTTTGGCGTTTGTTCTGTGCGTGCAGTGTACACTGCCACGAATATTTTCCTCCAAATGGGGAGATAGTCGGATCGGGAGGCAAGGTGATTTGTCGACAGATGAAGGACGGTTCTCAACCCTCGGCCCCGCTCATAATCACTGACACAGTACGAGTGCATACGGAAGTACAAGTGAGCAGTGCAGACGGTTTTTTTCACGAAAGGCCAGGTCACGGCCTCAAAAAACTTTCATAAGGTTCCAGGTGTACTCGGATGTCCACGGTGTCGATTTTCCACATCCCTGCTCCTCCGGGCAGCCCCAGTGTGCATCACACGTCTCGGAGGCCATGAGCGCACCACATGATGGGCAGTAGCCATATGAGGCCTCGTCTGAATGCGCTCCTGATTGTGACTTATCTAGCAGAATCGATCACACAATCACACGAAAATGGCAGACCGTGACAAGATGCTCACATGACAGAACTTCATGCCTTCTGACATTTCGTCTTTTGTGAAGACAAAACTCACCTGTCAATAGCAATCCAGAAATCCAAAGCATGTTTGCTGAGTTGTATCCGCTCGCTTTACGGTCACGCCAGCTGCATCGTTTGCCACGACGCAAGAAAAATCCGACCAGCGCGCGACTACTTCCGTGCGAGCACTGGTTGTCACCGTCTCCTTCGACTCTGCGCTCACAGTATCCTTCTCTATCGTCAGAACCAGGGTCGCAGCTCAACCGCCGACACACCCGCCTCCTCTCCGGCCGCGCAACTGGTGGCTGGCGGCCGGCTCCAGCGCCGCTCCGCCGCCGGGAGGTGCCCCCGGCGTCTCGCGCTACACCGGCCCGCCCGCTAGTATGCCGGCGCAGCAGCAGAGTCGCCGAGACCAGCGGCCGAGTCTACACAGGTGTGTGGCGCACTACGGCGGAGGCTCGGCGCCACCTGAGCGAGGGAGTGGACGGCCGAGACGGTCGAGGCCGGGCTGAGGGACAAACAAGGCGGGACAGCCGACACCGTCCAGGGACACGGAGTAAGGCGAGCCTGCGGGAGGCCCAGCGCACACATTGCTGCACCCGGGGTAGCCCCCTGGTGCCGGACAGACTTCGGACTCCGACCTCACAACTTGATCATCCAACCGACACGAAGGAATTCGGCCATTTAGAAGATACACACCCGTCATCTCCTCACTCAATTCAAGTCATTTGCAATGCAGCTACAAGCCATTTACAACGATAGAGCCCATGGCTTAGCGAAGGAGCAGAAGAAACATTATTGCCGTGTATTGTGCTTCCTTGGGTGGCTACGCAGCCTTGGCCAGAGGCGGACTAATTTGTTAATGGGTGCACTGTGGGGAACAATTCCACTGCACTTAGCAAGTGAACGTCTAGCCGGCAAAAACGAGTGCATGCCAACCGAATCGGGAGCGCTGGAGGTAAACATCATGGCAGGACAGAAAACTCATTTTCCACTCGGTGGGTGACTGTAGCAAGGAGATAATGCATGCGCCCAGAACCTCTCTCGCCTCCAACGGGCCGGCCAGAAAAACCGGCGACGCATTCCAAGAACAATACGGCACGATTTCCTCAGGCCGAGCAAAAAGCCTCGGCAATATGGGGTAATTACTCCTTCACGTCAACTCGGTCAATTCAGCGGTTTGTTTTTCTTCTTGTCAATTCAACAGAGCTGGCAACGGACTTCTCAACTGCTACTGGCAGCTGGCAGCTGCGTCAGCAAGTTGGAATAAGGGCCCTCGCCCACAGAGTTGCGATATGTCGCCAGCCTTCCCATCCGAAGGATAAAGTCCATAAAGTTCATAAAGTGTTAAGGCTTAATAAGATCCACAGGCGCCCGTCTGGGTTAAGCCTATACAGAATGGCACTAGAAAAGTGCATGCTTGCACCCCAATCAATCAATTATCTGAAGTTCCATGGGAACTATATACCCCAGCCTATCTAGCACCATTCACCTGATATTGCATAACACTCCTCAATAATTCCAAACTCCTGCAATCATGCCCCATTGTGCTACCATAGCCAATCTCAGCAGCATCACATGCAGGATAGTTACTCTCCCGTCGCCATTTGACCAACACTTGACATAAAACGCGGTGAGACAATTACCGAGTTGCGCATCACGAAAACTTTATTGATGCCATCTTCTTATTTTTACCAGCAAGCAGTAACCCTCCAGGACAGGCCAAAGGTCATAATTTCCAGGAACGGCCGGTATCGGGAACTTCCATTGAGCCATTGTGCCATTCATAAAATGCATTGGCACGGTGCCGCGAACTGAGCACCCGAGTGAACCCGTGCCATGTACTCCATTTCCCATCTCATTTGATCCGGTAATGATAGCAACCCAGGTCAGACCAAACTTCCGCAGGTCACACCAAGCGTGATATGCAATGACTTGATATACTTTGGAAGAAGCTTCTTGTGAACCTTAAATTGAAAAATTATCGCTGAATTAAAATGCAAAATTTAAATGTCCCAGAGTGCATGGTTTGCTAGGGAAAAGCAATCCACGACCACTCGAGGTTCAATACCTCCTTTGATCGTGAGAGGTCATTCGAGTAGAAGAGATAATTGGTCTGATAACACCTAAAACGTGAAATATAAACCATTCGATCACATTAACAACAGCAATGCAGGCACGGAACACGATATCAGAAAGAAAAAAACTGCATTAAATATGCTTGCAAACATGACGTCATAGCTATAGGCTACGAGTCACGACCCAATAATAATTTAGCGAAAAGATTTAGTAGCAAGGTGTGTACGATCAGTCATGCCGAGCTGTGGCGCACGCGTGTCGTTTTCTGTGGGTCACGAAAAACCACTGGAATGACGAGGTGTACGAAGTATGTAGGATGGGTGTATAGAGGGTTTCAGCCGATGTATAACCAATGGTGATTATTGGAGTTCAAATGACTCCATAGCTACTGATGTAGCTGGTGGGTGCAGGAAGAAGATTGAATGAAAAGTGACGCAACACGCTTTGTTCTTCGTTTGCGGACACCAATCTCAATTCCAGATATAAATATACAAACACCACACAGTATTCCTTGCTTTTCCCACTATTGCCGTCTTCCCCATGTTTTCGGTCGGACCGGTGTCGGCTACTGGATGCCACGTCTCGGACCGGTGTCGGCTACTGGATGCCACGTCTCGGACCGGTGTCGGCTGCTGAGTGGCACGGCTCGGACCGGTGTCGGCTACTGGATGCCGCGTCGGCTACTGGATGCCACGGTTCGGACCGGTGTCGGCTACTGGATGCCACGGCTCGGACCGGTGTCGGCTACTGGATGCCATATCGGCTTCTAGATGCCACGGCTCGGACCGGTGTCGGCTACTGGATGCCGCGTCGGCTACTGGATGCCACGGTTTGGACCGGTGTCGGCTACTGGATGCCACGGTTCGGACCGGTGTCGGCTATTGGATGCCACGGCTCGGACCGGTGTCGGTTACTGGATGCCACGGCTCGGACCGGTGTCGGCTACTGGATGCCACGGCTCGGACCGATGTCGGCTACTGGATGCCACGGCTCGGACCGATGTCGGTTACTGGATGCCACGGCTCGGACCGGTGTCGGCTACTGGATGCCACGGGTTGGACCGATGTTGGGTACTGGATACCACGGCTCGGACCGGTGTCGGTTACTGGATGCCACGTCGGCTACTGGGTGCCACGGCTCGGACCGGTGCCTCCCACACGGCCAGTAACGTGCGCCAGCCACCCTGACATAATGGCACCGTGGGCCCTGCATGTGCCCATTGTTTGGCTCGGATGGTCCGGACTGCAGCAAGTCGGTGCAGGGTAGCAGAGCCGGCGCGTGCCGCAATTGCTATTGTTGGGCAGGGACGAGTCCAGCCAACTGATTTGAAGACGTAGGCACGCACGTGTAGCATGTTTTAGGCTTTAGAGTGTAGCTTCAGGTATGAATGGAACCATTATGTTAGTAATTGTGTTAATAAATTCTGACAAATCAAGGGACATGCATGGAGCTAATATGGGCCGAGTTGATTTCAAGCTGTTTTTATTTTCTTGAACGTTCCTTGAGTAACGAAATGTTCGAAAGTCGGAAAAGCAGCCACTCTCATTGTCCAATGAGCTAATGCATCGTGACCGTATGCTGTAGCCTCCGCCCTCTGGTCACCACCCGAGGGCTGAACAAGGCAGCCATGCCCCATCTGCGATCATTTTAGTAGAATTAGGTGTTTTTGCTGGCTTAGCTATGGTGAACTTTGGGGAATAGTCGTGCATTGAAGCCCTGTGACCTTGTTTTGATTGCTTTCTCGTGCTGTTGTTTTTCAGCCTTCTCGACTCTTCAAATTTGCTGTTGCATCTTAGCATTCTCAGATTTTTGTCATTTTGTTCGTAGCACCCCTGCTATAATATGTTCTTGGTGCGCCACTATGAGGTACATACAATAATAGGCAGCTGTTGAATACGTTAGAAGAGTTTAGTCGTGTGGTTGACCTGGCAATGGCTTTTGTACTGGAAGTATGAATGAAAATAGGAGTGGGATGGCCGGTATAATAGGAGTGGGATAGCCGGTATAATAGGAGTGGGATAGCCGGTATAATAGGAGCGGGATAGCCGGTGTAATAGGAGTGGGATAGCCGGTATATGTAGCGACTTGTGCAATCTATCGACCAAAGTTGCCGTTTCTTCCCAGAAAATCATTTTCCAGGAAAGGCATCGCTGGCACCCGTGGTGTTGCAAGCACCGATGGCACCTGTGGTATTTCAAGCTTCCGATGGCAACTGTGGTATTGCAAGTACCGATGGCGATTGTGTTGCGCGAGATCGAGTGAATAGAGCTAGATATGCTGGGGTAGATGGTTCCTTCAGAACTCAAGACTTAGTATTGATCAGGGTGATTCAGTATCCTTTCATCTAGTCTTATAGTATCATCATTTTATAGGCTTGACCCAGATGAGATCCGATGGCTTTTATGAAACCTAATCACTTGATGAGGTTATGAATTTATGATTTCATAGCCTGTTAATCGAGTTTAGTACTCCGTATTTATCCACACGCTGTTAGCATACTATGTCTGTGTAGTCGTTTGCTTCCCAAGATTTGACCACATCATTGGTATCAGCCTTTTCCATAACTACTCATAAAGTCATGGTCGATTTATACTTTCTGAAGGTAAGTACTTCTGATGCAGCGATTACGATACCGATAGAAAGGAAACCATGCATACTGGTGCATTTATGCTTAGATAAGTCTCAAGTGATGTGTGAAGGCGAGTGAATGAATAACCTGAGCAGTAATATTTTGGATTGTACAATAAGTAGTGCGAAAATATAGCTTCGAGATCAATTCCAAATTCAAACCAAGCCTGCAAGGTTTCTCATAATTCCATCCAAGTCAATCCAAATCCAATCATGTCCGTAACTCGCATCGATTTTTCAATCCAGGTTATGCTTTAATACAACATCACAAAAGAAGCATCATTTTCGGATTAAGCTCAATGAGCTTATGTTGCATATGGCAGTAAGTTGAAGTATTATCTAAATGTGTACGATATGCCCTCTGTTATTACATGATTATCGCCAGTGACGCAGCCAGCGTGACTCTAAGGAGGAGGCACACATTTTCGAACGATCCCTAGCTGGGTGAGGGCCCTCTAAGAATGAAAGCTCCAGATTTCTCGATTACGCAATACTTGCAAGACACGAGACATGCTTGATGTTCAACCTTGCGAGGTTGAACACAAAAAAATGGCGTAGACTGAGAGATATCAGAAAATGGGAGGAGGATAGCCCCTACCGCTGTAGGGGTCCCTCACATCATGTGACCCTCCAAGCATGGAAGGGGCTCCATCCATAGGGGTTTCTTCTGAAGTTAGGGGCTCGGTAACTCCTGATGGTGCCCCAATGCCGCATGGTGCCCCAACTCCGGAAGGGGCTCTCACCACCAACTTTCGGAAGTGGGTACTATTGAATGTGTCCCGACGCCGGAAGAGCCTCGGTCTGATCGAGGACTCTCGGCGGTTGGTAGGGACCCTTACAGCCGAAAGTGGTCCCAGCTGCCGGCAGGGTGGCCCGATGTCGCCAGAAGGCACCTCCGCCGTCAGAATAACCATCCGGCCGTCTGAGCGGCGAAACCACAGGTGCTGGAAAGAACCATAGGGTTGTGCCAGTGGGGACCGTCGACGCCGAGTGAGTGGCACGTTTTCCTTGTGCCCCTCCCTTGGCTGCACCTCTGGTCATCACCTTCGTTCCCAATGCCTGGAATAAGCCAAAGGCAACTCTACCTTTATCGCTAGGTGAAGATACATGGCCGATAAAATTCAGTGACAGTTTGATGATTCTCCATAGCTCTTGCTCAATTGACTTGTTACTCCAACGGGTTGTCGGCGGTATATAGCGGCACTGAATAATGCACATCGGATGACAGTTAGTAGGTCATGTCACATGAGTGCACCCTCTGAGGATTCGGGACGCTCTGACCGAATTCTGATTGATCGGCGGTTGCATCCATACTGACCTCGATGACCAGCAAAAAAAACATCAACTCTACGATCCGCGAACAGTGTTCGATCCATCCCTCCTTCTCATGTTTTGTTAGCACACATTGTCGAATTCTCCGAGGCTGAAGACAGACTTGATTGATACCACCCAGAAACAAGACGCACAAAAAGCGCGCGCTCCATTTCTCCGCATCGACCAACACGTCACGCCTGTCCCACAGAGCGTCGTCCCTGATTCGACACGACGCCAGGTCCGCCCGCGGCCGGCGCACGCCGCCGCTGCGCCACAACGGCCACCGCGTGTCACGTGACGACGCCATGCATCAGTGACGTCACGCGCCGCCCGCAGCAGCCGGCGGTAAGCCGCCGTTCGTGCCCGCTCCGATACAGATATATTCAGCCGGCCGGGTTTTTGTGGGCGGCCCGGCATGGCTGCTGCTGTCATCGCGGCCGTGACACGACCGCGCCGGCCGTCTCTGGTCGCGGCGGTGGCAACAGTGCACGTGAACGTCGTGCCTGGCTCCAGACGCCAGGCTCGGAACGTCGTGCCTGGCTCCAGACGTCAGGCTAGGAATACCGTGCCTGGCTCCAGACGTCAGGCTAGGAATACCGTGCCTGGATCCAGACGTCAGGCTCGGAACGTCGTGCCTGGCTCCAGACGTCAGGCTAGGAGTACCGTGCCTGGCTCCAGACGTCAGGCTAGGAATGCCCTGTCTCGCTCCAGACGTCAGGCTCGGCACACCGTGCCTGGCTCCAGACGTCAGGTTCGGAACGTCGTGCCTGGCTCCAGACGTCAGGCTCGGAACACCGTGCCTGGCTCCAGACATCAGGCTAGGAATGCCGTGTCTCGCTCCAGACATCAGGCTAGGAATGCCGTGTCTCGCTCCAGACGTCAGGCACGGAGCGTCGTGCCTGGCTCCAGACGTCAGGCACGGAACGTCGTGCCTGGCTCCAGACGTCAAGCTCGGAACGTCGTGCCTGGCTCCAGACGTCAAGCTAGGAATGCCGTGCCTGGCTCCAGACGTCAGGCTAGGAACACCGTGCCTGGCTCCAGACGTCAGGCTAGGTCGGTGAGTGTCGTCTCCGGCGGGCGTCAACGGCGTGGACGTCTTCAGATGGTGGCAGATGGTACATAATGTGCTGCTCTAGAAGAGGAAGGCGTGCTTGAGTGTTTCAAGCAGAAGTACTTCCGCAACATGAACGTAAAATGATGCCCATCGGGGTCCAATAGACAAAAGAAAACAGACCTCCTCTCTGCTGGTGGCAGGGCGTCAATAAACACACCTGGTTTGTGTGCTTACATAGCGTTGGGAAGGGCAGTATTTAGGTCAGTTCTTTCTGTGTTCTTTCCATTGTAATGTTTGAGATGGAACAACATTGATAAGATGCATTCGCCCCGTCCTCTACTTCCTGTGGCGACACCAATGGAGGCAAAAGCACTTTCTCCATTGGGGTATTCCTGGACCCTCGCGAAATAAACTTACAATATCTAGTCCGAACTCATTGGAATCAGATCATGGATGTACCAAGATTGCCACAATGGACCACATAAGAATTATGTTGGTTGCGGTGAAATTTTGAAGCCTTGTCGTATCATAATTTTCTTCACACAATGGCCACACGTCGCGTTCGCATTCCATTGAACTTCTACACACGCAGCTTTGTGCTCGAACGCAGCGTGGGCCTGGCTCAGCGTCGCCCGCCAGTCGCCACATTGGGATCATGGACACGGCCACTGGACCGGCCGCCGCACATCAACTGAGACAGCAGCACTGCACAGCCGTGCACAGCAGCCGTGCACGTCAGCCGGCGTGCACCGCTGCCGGAAACACTCGGCACGTCTCCGGGCGGTATGTGCCGCATGCATCCCCCCCCCCCCCCTCCTGTCCACGCCCCGGCGCTGCCACCGCCTCTTCAGCACTCGCCAGCGCGGTGGTGTGACGAACGCTGATCAGCTGTGCCGCCGAGAGGGCCGTACATTCGGCCGCTGCCAGCAGAAGCCCCGGCCAGATGAACTCCCGCCGCCCCGATCGTGGATGCTGGCAATGGATCTCGTGCGTCGGAAGCGGCGCGGTGGCGGCGGATCTGGCGCGGCCGGCGGGCAGAGTGGCTCTCCTGTTCGGGAGCGGCGGCACGGTGGATGGTCGGGGGGGGGGGGGGCGACACCGTGGGCGCAGCATCGACGACCACTGGTGGAAACTTACACCGGGCGGCGCGACCGATGGATGGTCGGAGGCGCGAGGCGCCATGGGCGCAGCATCGACGACCACTGGTGGAAACTTACACCGGGCGGTGCGACCGGCACGGTTGATGGTCTGGGGGGCGAGGCGCCATGGGCGCAGCATCGACGACCACTGGTGGAAACTCACACCGGGCGGTGCGACCGGCATGGTGGATGGTCCGAGGCGCGAGGCGCCATGGGCGCAGCATCGACGACCACTGGTGGAAACTCACACCGGGCGGTGCGACCGGCACGCGTCGGAGCGCCATGCGCGCGGTGTGGTCGCCCGGCCGGCCGAGTCATTAGCCGTATTCGACGCGTGCTTTATCGGGATGCCGTGCTGCGGCCGCAGACTAATGGTCCGAACAAACTACTAACTAACTCTACTTAATGGAACTTCAAAACAGCACTGAAAGGCCCGCGTCCGAACCGCGCTCTGGGAACGGCATAAATCCTGCCTTAATATCACTCCTGTTATTAATGGAAATATGGGCATAGCGAACGCCGGTGCTTATCCCGTTATGCCGGAGATAAGATCGTGTCTAGCCGGGACATGCTCGTTGCACCCGGTTAGCGCGTAGCATCGACACGCATCAACTGTTCGAGCAGCATGCCGACGACTGCATTAAAAATCACTCATCCATAAAGAAGATGTCTGGCCATTCCACGCATGCTTAGGTTGTCACATCAAGATGCATTTTGAATGAGCGTTCAACGACTTTCCTATTTTCACCTCTCTACGCTGGCCCACCAGGAAGCTGACATTCGTCACTTCTCAACAATTCATCAGCTATGAATCCTAAAAGGTTAATCTTCCGGATTTTGGACCTGATGTCTAGCAGATCGAACCGGAAAATGTGAACTTTCGAAGCTGGCATCGTGCGTGTTTTAAACGATGAATGCCTATGGGTACATCAATACACCTTTAATGGCCACATGCGAACATCGAAAAGTGTTATGTGCAAGATGCGACCACCGTCAAGTCGCACATATGCTGTATGATGTAAAGATAGTGGACTTTGACGGTCCATTACAAAGCTTTCCTCCTGAAATGCACGGCAGTGAATTTTGCTCACTGCCTGCCCTAATTATGACTTCGCAGTTTTTCATCTCGCCCCGGTGCCGCCGCACTGCTACCCTCCCTGTCCGCTCGCCTGTAGCTTCTCATCCTCAGACGCCGCCCCCCCTGTGGCGGCGCACATCTGGCGGTGGTCTCAGGACGTCGGCGTCGACTCGCCGATCCGTCTCGTGCCGGACAAGGGAGACTCATTAACGCTGCGGCGGCGCGTCGGCCGCGGGCACCTGTCGTGCCGCGCGCGGTGGACGCCGACGCGTCGCTACCGACGCGGGCTGAGCGCGTCGCGTCGGCGGCGACGCCCGCCAGCAGGTGGGTGCTTCGGGTCAACGCGTGGAACAGTCGGAGGCCATACATACATGGCCTCCGCATACATGCATACATACATACATACATACATACGTACATACGTACACACACATACACACACACACACTCATATATATATATATATATATATATATATATATATATATATATATATGAAATAACAAACTACAAAATTATCTATTGATGAAGTGGTTTAACAAGAATAGCGAAGGAGTTGATTCAAATCAGATAATTGAGGGAGTCCAAGCTTGACTGATAAAAGTTGCTTTTCACGTTAACAAAGCGGTGCTTAGCAACAGGAAAGACGGCAAGAAAAAATGATGGTGCAATCAATAAGAAGGCTATCTATACATGGAAGAAGATATCTCAAACCTGTTTTGGGCCTAGTTTAAGCTCATATTGAACATGACGTTCAAACGTCTGATTCGTACGAATACAAACGTACTTATTATCTTCGAAAATGTTCAATGAAGAGATAAGGTTAAAGTAAGGGTAATGAAAGTGGTCGAGGGCACGGATGGGCTACTTATTAAGATGAGTTCGCAGTCATTTTATTCATTGTATCAGAATACACCACGATGTAATATTTCTGGCGTCCTAGGCTGGACATGCAGGGAAGCTTATCTTCAGTAGTGCTGCATTAGCTGCATTGGGATGCTTGGAATATGTCCATAACAGCCACTATACGTGGAGGGCATGGTACGTGAAATAAATAAATAAATAATTGGTATTTGGCAGGATGAGTGGCACAGGCATCAGACATACCGAGGAAATACTAGCGTGGCGTGGCTGACGAGACTTTAAGCGCAGAAATCCGTGTTTGCAACCATCTGCCACCAGATGCTAGAGGGAGCATACACCTTGCAGTATTCATAATGCATTGGTGCCGAAAGGCAGTGAATGAGTGTGGTTTCTGTGTACACTACTTGTATGTTCATGATCTCTATAAAGGTCGTGTGTATAGTGCATAAGAATAAGCTTACATCTGTCGCATGAACATACCTGTTCAATCCCTTTCATCCCGTTGTTCATATATTTGGTGCGAGATGTTCAAAACATCACCCTACTACTGCCTTGTCCTGCATGCTTGTGCAAGAGTAACAGAACTACGTAGCAGAGATAAATACATCACGGAGTTACATGCATATTACATACTGTGTAAAGAAAGCATACGACCTTCAATATACCAGGAGGTGCTGAGTTAACATCAAAAGTAACGTTAAGGATTATACTTTATTAGGTACTCAACGTTTCGGCCAGGGGCCATCGTCAGGAGTGATATAAAAATGTCAAGTTAAGCAATTGAAAAAAAAAAGCACGCGAGAAAAAAGCGTGCAAAAGACACGTGGAATGCAGAAAAGCCTCCTCAGTGGTGCAGACACTTAAAGAAACTCCAAACCAGAAACAAACTAGGTCAAGATAGAATCCTCTAAGGAAGCCCGAGCCGATGGTCCACATACATATCGATACATACACTCACGCACATATATAGACATAGATCCAATATAACGCGTAATACATAAAATATAATTTATGTTTATGTAATTTAAGTGATATACCAAGACGTCGTTTGCGTGTTTAGTTGCGGCCGTAGATTACGTATGTGTAGAGATTCGAGGACCTTTAGATCAGCGTTGTCCCTGGCTGTTGCCAGAATTTCTACTTTGAAGTTTGTGTTAGTGTCGCTGTGTTCCATGTTATAATGTTTGTCGATCATGTGTTCGCCTAAAGGTGTGTATGCTCTTCGAAGTCTGGCATCTCCCAAGTGCTCATTGTACCTATCCCTGATACTACGTTTGGTTTCACCGACATAAAATATTCCAAGACAGCGGTTGCACGTTATTTTATAAACTACGTTTTTCGCGTGCATCTACCTTTGAGCCCGTTGATACAGGTGTGGCACGTTCTTCTACCGGCATGTCTAAAACCCAGGAGCATCTAAGAGCCATTCTTCGTTGTATTAAACATATTACATACGACATTATGTATCTGACATATTTCGTATGCATGCGATGGAGCAACTAAGATGGGCATGAGTCACTCGCACTCGTAATCCAACGACGACACCATTCCTATGAGACAAAATTAGCTGGCTAATCGACTGCGCATCTCCAGCTCTGGGGACGCTTGGGAAATTGATGTCGCCACCTCGACAAAGGCCGAATCGCCGTCGCCAGATGTCACAATACCGGGACACCTGTTTCCCAACGTCATCTGGATGGCCGGCACAGGTCAGGGCATGCCGCCGGTGACAAGACACAACAGGTGACACACACCGCCGGTGACAAGACACAACAGGTGGCACACACCGCCGGTGACAAGACACAACAGGTGACACACACCGCCGGTGACAAGACACAACAGGCGACACACACCGCCGGTGACAAGACACAACAGGCGACACACACCGCCGGTGACAAGACACAACAGGTGACACACACCGCCGGTGACAAGACACAACAGGCGACACACACCGCCGGTGACAAGACACAACAGGCGACACACACCGCCGGTGACAAGACACAACAGGCGACACACACGCCGGTGACGAGACACAACAGGTGACACACACCGCCGGTGACGAGACACAACAGGCGACACACACCGCCGGTGACAAGACACAACAGGCGACACACACCGCCGGTGACAAGACACAACAGGCGACACACATCGCCGGTGACAAGACACAACAGGCGACACACACCGCCGGTGACAAGACACAACAGGCGACACACATCGCCGGTGACAAGACACAACAGGCGACACACACCGCCGGTGACAAGACACAACAGGCGACACACACCGCCGGTGACAAGACACAACAGGTGACACACATCGCCGGTGACAAGACACAACAGGCGACACACACCGCCGGTGACAAGACACAACAGGCGACACACACCGCCGGTGACAAGACACAACAGGCGACACACATCGCCGGTGACAAGACACAACAGGCGACACACGCCGCCGGTGACAAGACACAACAGGCGACACACATCGCCGGTGACAAGACACAACAGGCGACACACACCGCCGGTGACAAGACACAACAGGCGACACACATCGCCGGTGACAAGACACAACAGGCGACACACACCGCCGGTGATAAGACACAACAGGCGACACACACCGCCGGTGACAAGACACAACAGGCGACACACACCGCCGGTGACAAGACACAACAGGTGGCACACACCGCCGGTGATAAGACACAACAGGTGACGCACACCGCCGGTGACAAGACACAACAGGCGACACACACCGCCGGTGACAAGACACAACAGGTGACAAGACACAACAGGCGACACACACCGCCGGTGACAAGACACAACAGGTGACACACACCGCCGGTGACAAGACACAACAGGCGACACACACCGCCGGTGACAAGACACAAAAGGCGACACACACCGCCGGTGACAAGACACAACAGGCGACAAGACACAACAGGTGGCACACACCGCCGGCGACAAGACACAAAAGGCGACACACACCGCCGGTGACAAGACACAAAAGGCGACACACACCGCCGGTGACAAGACACAAAAGGCGACACACACCGCCGCTAATGGCACCAGCAGCCCAGGATGAGATAAGCGAAAGCTGGAGAAGCACTCGTGCGTAGAGCTAGCCGACCAGGCTCAAACTGAAGACAGCGCAGCTTTTGTTTTCCCGCAATTCCATCGTCAATCAGGTGAAAGTTGGCCACAAAAACCAGCGTTAAAGTGGTAAGTGCATGGCATGAATAGCCGGGCCTAATTTGCTGGCATAGTGATGCAGAGCGTTCTGTTTGCAGTAGGATTCCACTGGGAGTTGCGCACTTTCTAATGAATGCCTGTCCCTGACCTTCACAAAGACACCCGGAGTTTGTGGACATAGCCGCGCCACGAATGGCAGTTCCATGAACTATGAGAACGTGAGGGGGGACAAAAGGAGTCTTAGATCGCTTCTTTCCATACAGCGCCATAGACCATGTGCTAAATTTCGGAAAATGTGTGTAGGTACCCGTCCCCCAATGGTGGGGCCGCAAATTGCATGCTGTCCACGCAGCCATACCTCCTACCGATCAATAGCTGAGCCATAGCCCCTACTGATCAATAACTGAGCTGTGATGCTAATTGGAATGCCATTGGTCAGATGACTTTAGCCCATGAACGCCTTTAGCCAACCACATGCAGAGGTGGAGTCCCCAGACCGAAGACATGTCGTCGCCAGGCTCGTGCACCTGTTCCTGATAAAGACACGGTCGCGTTCTAGGCCGAGTTAGCAAAGTGACGCATTGGCCGTCATCTCCCGTGACTTCGGAAGTGCCAGCTGTGTGACAGCTGACGGCGACCACATCTTCACATCTCCGGACACCAGCTGGCTGTTGAAATATCCTGAAGCTCTGCTGAGTGGCTGCTCAGATAGTCAGATTGATACGAGTGATTGATACCGGTATCAATCACGTGTGGCCCTTCAGTGCTAATCAAAGCCGCATACGTGTTCCAAGCGTCCACTCCACGTGACTACTGGCCGGAGGGAGGTCACGTTATTCGCTCCACGTGACTACTTGTCAGGAGTTCACGTTATTCGCTCCACATGACTACTGCCCGGAGGGAGCTTACGTTATTCGCTCCACGTGACTACTGGCCGGAGGGAACTGACGTTATTCGCTCCATGCGACTACTGCTCAGAAGGAGTTCACGTTATTCGCTCCACGTGACTACTGCTCAGAAGGAGTTCGCGTTATTCGCTCCACGTGACTACTGCCCGGAGGGAGCTTACGTTATTCGCTCCACGTAACTAGTAGCCGGAGGGAGCCCACGTTATTCGCTCCACGTGACTACTGCCCGGAGGGAGCTCATACTATTCACTCCACGTGGCTGCTGGCCGGAGGGATTTCACGTTATTCGCTCCACACGACTACTGCCCGGAGGGAGGTCACGTTATTCGCTCACACGTTCTTGCACATCGCGTGCGACTTATCCGAACATGAGTGCCCTGTCGCATGGCGTCCTGCTATCGCCGCCATCATTGCTATATAAGAAGCAAAAACCCTGAAAAAAGCCGACAAACCTATGGCGCCAATGAAACAAGCCAACGCAAGAGCAAGGCAAAAGCTTGGCGAGGACACACTTAAGCAGGCTTAATATGTGAAAAGAACACGGACAAGCACCGAGGGCAAATTCGACGAGCAGGTATATATAGAGGACAAGCAAATGGTGAGCTTGGCAACCTGCGCAAAGCCGAAGCTCTGACGTCTGTGTTGGGTGATCGTTGTGATGCAGCAGCCACACCTACATTTAATAACGGAATGGTATCATGACTTCCGCCAACAAATGAACTTACGTTATCGCCATTAATGGCAGTTTTGTAAATCGCATGCCTACTTCTCGTCATGCCTTTGTATTCTGCGACACCTTGCATCCATCCAGTGCGACATCTGCATCCATCTACTCTGTCATCCAAGTACAGCCGCCATCTCGATCTGCACAATCAAATGGTCAGCCTCTACTGCCTGCAGTCAGCCCTGGCCACCGCTGGCCTTGATTGTGACATACATGTGACCAGTACATTTATCGATGCTGATTTATCCAGCTGCTGCCTGAGCAGGGAAAATCTGCACTTAAGCGAAACCCATGTTGTCTACACATTCTGAAATTAGTGAATTTCTAATTGGTTGTTGAAAGGTGAAGGTTGAAAACCCATGTTGTCTACATATTCTGAAATTAGTGAATTTCTAATCGGTTGTTGACAGGTGAAGGTTGAAAGGTGAAGGCGAAAGTTGCCTGATGAGAACTTCAATATCCAATATTTTTAACCCACCGGAATGTAAGCATGAGCACAAGGAAGATCTTCCGGGGATGGGGATGTGGGATAACAAGAGAAATGAACAATCCCGGTAAAGGAGCTTCCTTGTCAACTTCGCTTCATCTGCTTGAATGCCGCATACTCACAACTGTCATCGACGACAATTCAGTTCATAATCATCGAGTATCACCCGCCACTTGTTTATCAGCTCTAAAGCATTTCGTAGCAATAATTGACTTGATCGGGCGATATGCTGGCCGACAACAGCATCTTGCCACTTCCGCGAGTGCAGGGGCTGGGGGAGGGAGATGACGACTACTACGACCCTCAATAGTATTTCCAAACGTAGAGAGCTGGAGACGTGCAACAACAACCAGTATGCTGTGCGTCACAAGATTCCATGATTAATGCCAGGTGTGCATCCTTGGATCACTGAGTGACCTCCCAGGTCATTTAAAACTTCTTTTCGTTCGCAAAAGATCGAAGCGTTTCACGAGCAATCGTCTGTATGAACATCGACTGCAGCTACAGATATGCACTTCAGATGTTCACCGTGATGTCCATCAGCACCTTAGCATGCTAATCATGAGCGGTACTTGTTACACTTCGGCCCATGGGCAAGGGTTCAGATGACCTCAAGTTGCAACCTTATTTGAGAGATTTCTGAAATGGTGCCAGAAACACTATGTCATAGTATCCGGGGTAAGCTGAGCCAGGCCGTCATCAGCCAGCGGTGCGGGTCAGGTCAGGTCGTCGGCCCGTCGTCAGTCAGCGGCGGAGGTTTGGTCAGGTCGTCAGCAAGTCGCTAGCCAGCGGCGGAGGTCAGGTCAGGTCATCGTCCCGTCGTCGGTCCGTCGTCGGCCCGCGGCTATTCCGAGTCGAGCCGTGTCAGCGCCGCCGCAGCGCGTCTGCTCGCCAGGATCGCCGATCGGTCACCCCGGCTGTCGTGTCACGTGACCGATCTGTTGCGCTTGACACACGTCCACGTGACACGACACGGTAACGGATGGTCTGACTGGCTCTCCGGCCGATGGCAGCCGGAACTGTGACGTAGGCTGGCAGAACCCTGAGCCGGACCGATGGAACTCTGAGTCGGATATGGTGGAACTCTGAGTCGATGAAACGACGATGGAAACAAGGAACCATGATGGGCGATGTAACTCTGAATCAAGCGGGCGGAACTCTGAGCCGTGTCTGTGGAATTCCGAGCCGGGTAGTCGAAACTCTGATTCGGGCCAGTGGAACTCCTAGCCGGACAGACGGAACTCCAGGTCAGGAGTCGTTAGACCCGATGCGGCTAATCTCAACCGAAATAATTTGCAAACCTATTTATGCGTCTGACTTAAAGTGCAGCGAATTCTTCAGCAATATAACTATCCCTTGTCATTCTAGGGAGTGGGTGAATGCCGCCCGATGTTTTTGCGGCCGGTACAGAGCGATGCGAGGCAGGTCGTCGTCGTTTGCCATGACTGATGACATGCCCTTTGCGGATATATTGATAGCAAAAAGCAATTGTGCTTGTCCGACCCAGTGTTCCACAGACCCGGCTCGGAGTTAAAATGCATCTTATGTCACGTTAATAAGATATTTGCAGACAAGTGGTAGTAGGGCCACCAGGAGGGCGGCGATCACCCTCCACGCGGCAGAATGTCTCACATACAGGCGGCGGTCACCATTCAGGCGGCAGGATGTCTGACGTACAGGCGGCGGTCACCCTTCACACGGCAGAATGTCAATAAAGGCGGGGGTCACCCTTCACACGGCAGAATGCCTGACGTACAGGCGGCGGTCACCATTCAGGCGGCAGGATGTCTGACGTACAGGCGGCGGTCACCCTTCACACGGCAGAATGCCTGACGTACAGGCGGCGGTCATCCTTCACACGGCAGAATGCCTGACGTACAGGCGGCGGTCACCATTCAGGCGGCAGGATGTCTGACGTACAGGTGGCGGTCACCCTTCACACGCCAGAATGCCTGACGTACAGGCGGCGGTCACCATTCAGGCGGCAGAATGTCTCACGTGCGGGCGGCGGTCACCCTTCACACGGCAGAATGCCTGACGTACAGGCGGCGGTCACCCTTCACACGGCAGAATGTCTGACGTACAGGCGGCGGTCACCCCTCACACGACCGAATGTCTCACGTGCAGGTGGCGGTCACCATTCAGGCGGCAGGATGTCTGACGTACAGGCGGCAGTCACCATTCAGGCGGCAGGATGTCTGACGTACAGGCGGCGGTCACCCTTCACACGGCAGAATGCCTGACGTACAGGCGGCGGTCACCCTTCACACGGCAGAATGTCTGACGTACAGGCGGCGGTCACCCTTCACACGGCAGAATGCCTGACGTACAGGCGGCGGTCACCCTTCACACGGCAGAATGCCTGACGTACAGGCGGCGGTCACCCTTCACACGGCAGAATGCCTGACGTACAGGCGGCGGTCACCCTTCACACGGCAGAATGTCTGACGTACAGGCGGCGGTCACCCCTCACACGACCGAATGTCTCACGTGCAGGTGGCGGTCACCATTCACACGACAGAATGTCTCACGTGCAGGCGGCGGTCACCATTCAGGCGGCAGAATGTCCGACGTACAGGCGGAGGCCAGGTTCTGACGCAGACTGAGGCTGGTGGCTGGTGATTGTAGGCTTTGCGACGCATCGAACACTTTGGGTCATAGCGTCGCCAATCTCTCACGCCGATTGGTTGCGGGCGAAAGGCAGCGACAGGCGGGACTGGAGCCCACAACCTTTCGGTTTGGAGACTGGCGCCTTACCCCTAGACTACTCACCACCTGTGACGAAGTCTGAAAGCGACGATTCTATCCAGAGTAAGCCGTGCAACTCTATCGGCAATTGGTCGGAGGACGATCTGAGTAGCACTAAAAGAAAACTTTGATAATCCTTCCGAAAACCGCAAACACAAAGTATCATCACACGCGGCGCGTTCGACTCCAAACTATCGACTCCAAACTATCGACTCCAAACTATCTACTCCAAACTATCTACTCCAAACTATCGACTCCAAACTATCGACTCCAAACTATCGACTCCAAACTATCGACTCCAAACTATCGACTCCAAACTATCGACTCCAAACTATCGACTCCAAACTATCGACTCCAAACTATCGACTCCAAACTATCGACTCCAAACTATCGACTCCAAACTATCGACTCCAAACTATCGACTCCAAACTATCGACTCCAAACTATCGACTCCAAACTATCGACTCCAAACTATCGACTCCAAACTATCGACTCCAAACTATCGACTCCAAACTATCGACTCCAAACTATCGAGCAAGAACACGTGTATCACGTTTTATGCGCTCATGCGCATAGTCAGCACATAGGATTGTAAGCACCAAACCGGTTCTGGTCGCGTCTTCCAAGTAACTGGCAATTTTTCCATCCTGTTCAGGATGCAGGCTTAACGTTTCAGGATTTGCCGGAGTCCCGGCGATAAAAACGCCCCATGCAACAAGAACCGAGGAATTTCCGACTAAGCGGGATGACTAGATTAGATACAAGCTAAGTCCTTTTGAAGATAGCCCGCACTGCAAAGTGCAATTCCGCCTGCCATGCTGCGCAGCAATGTGCGGTCAGTGATCTCACAGCATGACCCCCACAACCATCAAGCAACCAACCGCACAAACAACCAACCACACAAGCCACAACCACATCAAGCAACCAATCACACAAGCATCCAATCACACAAGCATCCAATCACACAAGCATCCAATCACACAAGCATCCAATCACACAAGCATCCAATCATACAAGCATCCAATCACACAAGCATCCAATCACACAAGCATCCAACCACACAAGCAACCAATCACACAAGCATCCAATCACACAAGCATCCAACCACACAAGCAACCAACCACACCAAGCAACCAACCACACCAAGAACTAACCACACCAAGCAACCAACCACACCAAGCAATAAACCACATCAGGCAACCAACCACATCAGGAAACCACATCAGGCAACCAACCACACCAAGCAACCAACCACATCAGGTAACTAACCACATCAGGCAACCAACCATACCAGGCAACCAACCACATCAGGCAACCAACCACATGAAGTAAGCAACCACATCAGGCAACCAACCACATCAGGCAACCAACCACATAAGCAACAAACCACACCAACCAACCAACCAACCACACCAGGCAACCAACCACACAAGCAGGTCGATCGGTCCAGTCGGTGCCGTCGCTTCACCATCCAAGGTCAGAATCGCGCCGGCATGTGCGCGTCTCGTCGCAGGCAATGCCCACGATGAGCGTTACAGTGCGCTCGCTCGTATATCGGCGGCGGTGGTGGCGGTGTGGCGCCGTTTTTTGCCGGCACTTAGCGTTTTTGTATCGGGAGCGTGGGAGGCGGCGCGGCCAGCGGCTCTGCCGCAGGCACTGCCCGCAGTGGCCGGCAGCGCGCTGTGTCGGCTCTGTACCCGTTCCCAGGCGCACCTCACCGCACGCTCCTGCCGCGCGCCCGACGGAGCACCGATAGCCGTGCTGAGAAAGGGGCGCAGTGGCCCGCCACACCCTGCCGCCGACGGATGTGGCGCCTGGTGACAGGTGGCGGGCTTGTAGTGGCCCAACGTCCAAGGGGCGCAGTGGCCCGCCACACCCTGCCGCCGACGGATGTGGCGCCTGGTGACAGGTGGCGGGCTTGTAGTGGCCCAACGTCCAAGGGGCGCAGTGGCCCGCCACACCCTGCCGCCGACGGATGTGGCGCCTGGTGACAGGTGGCGGGCTTGTAGTGGCCCAACGTCCAAGGGGCGCAGTGGCCCGCCACACCCTGCCGCCGACGGATGTGGCGCCTGGTGACAGGTGGCGGGCTTGTAGTGGCCTAGTGACGAAGGTGTCAGTGTTGGTGGTCCAAATGCCCGCTTCGATTGCCGTGGTATGGTGGTCCTATTTTCCCTTCGCCTGCTTGATTTTTGGATGAGAGGGGACCCAGCTAACGAGAAGTATACTAGGCAACGCAAAAGACAATGGGCGGGAGGACTACGGGGTTGAAAGCATGCAAACTGATGACGAAAATCGGGCAAGTCAGAGAAGGGATCAGGACATGGATGCGTCCTGGCAATGCATGAGTCTATGACCGATAAGGATCCATCCTGGTGGATGGGCTTTCCACCTGCCACCTGCAACTTCGCAAGACCAAGATATACACTCGGCGCGGTGCACCGTGCACCACGCGGTGTTTGATTAACCGCTCCGTTGGTGAGCTGACTGCTGGTCGCCTGCACCAACCGATCGGCGTTGAGTTGTGGCGCGACCTCTCCGAGGACCGAGGCCTCCAGCGTGACACAGCGTGACGACGGCCGAAAGCCCGGGCGTCCGTCTCCAACAGCTCGTCCCGCCCCGCGGCGGCTGCCGACAGGCGCTGCGGCCGGCGCGACGGCATCGCATTCGACGTAATTGAATCCGCAATTTACGAGTAGTTGCAAACGTGCCTGACGCGGGCACTTTGTTCATTAGCGAGGCATGCGCCCGGTGGGGGCGACGAGGCGCGTTGGCCACTCACTCAGCCGCTGCTGCCGGCCGGCTCGGAGGGTATCGCCGCGCGCCTCTCGGCGCGGGACGTGTGTGAGCCGTCGCACATCGGCTCTGTGGCGGGAGAGTGGGCGTCACGTGCGAATCAGTCGGCGGCGGCGGCCGGCACGCGGCTGAAGAGCGGGGTGGGCGCACCAGCCGCGGTGCCCTCCCACGTCCCCCGGCGCCGCCGCTGAAGCGCCGCGACTGACCGATGCGCGCCGCTATTGTGCCCCGGTCAGTCGCGCAAGACAATGCAGCGGCGGCTGGAGGCTCGGGGGCAGAGTCGGTCGGACAGGCTGCGCTGTGGCCCGGCCGCTGCCGCCCCTCTGCCGCCGGCTCGCCGCCCCAGACGTGACGTCACACGGAGCCATCACCGGCCCTGGGAGCGCACCGACTGTTGTTGCCGCGCGTCGCTCGGCGGCCGCGGCGAGCGTGGCGACCCGGGCACGGCGCGTGACCTTCGCCGACCCCGGCTGACCAGACGGCGCCGGCGGTCGGCGCCGCTGACCAGCACCGGCGGACTGTGCTCGGTTTGACCTTCGCCCCCCCCGGCCGGCCGGCGAGGCTGTGTTTCGCCGTCACTCGGCGCCAGCTCCCGCGACTGCTCACCACCCACTACTGGGGCCATGATGGCGCATCGCTCATCTGGCCACGGCGCGCGCAAGCCGTGGCCGAGGTTCAATCTAAATCGGACGCCGTGATAGATGCGTGATTTCACTTTCTCTCCGGGCTGCACGCCGACTGTCGATATCGACCGGGTGAAGTGCCCCGGCCGGCCAGACAATCTCCGGTCCGTCTGTGACACCTGACGGCTCTCGATGTGTTCGGTCTTCTTCCCAGCACACACCGCGTGCGCGAGCCACTGGTGCGGACAAAGTAAGAGCGAACGCAGCTCGCCGCCACCGCAGAAAGAGCGCCGGGTTTGCGGCGCCAGGTCGCATTGTGTACGGATTTGAAGGATTGCAGCAGCCCAATGGGATGCGCGGCAATGGATTGCGGTGGGCCTGCACCGAGTGACCGGTCCCGGCCTTCGGCTCGGCTTTGCAGGGGCCGTTACTTTTTTGGCCAGCTGCAGCGCGACTGCGGCGAGGACGCTCGACGCAGTTCGGCGTGCAGGTGTGGAACGTGTTGGTGTCGTGGTGTTCGGCCGCTGCACACACGTCACGCAAGCCCAGCTGCGCCTGCCGGATCGCGGATTCGGATTGCCCGCCGGCCTTGGATGGAAGCGTTTCGTATAATCACGAAATTGCTTGCCAGCCTTTCACCATCGTCATGCGCACAGCTCGCTGCTCTCTAAGTGGTCTCCAATCTCACCGGCCAACATTTGATCGGCTAATTCGCCTCGAATGCTACAGTTGGGATCGTCATCATCCCAACCTTTTGCATTCATTAATATCTAACCAGTTGAATAGTTATTGATGCAAATATAATTAGAAGCTGGATGGTATTACTAGACCGATTAGCTCAAGTACTAGAATATTGAATGGTCTTGCGGTTCCTTCGAGGCCAAGCTTAGTGTGGGAGCATGTTCAGAGCTGATATTAATGGACACGTCGTCGGGATATATCCCGTATCAGCACTTCCCACATAGCTGCTTGGGCGCAGTTTTGGTCACATAGACACGGGTACTTTCTAGTGAACGTGCGATGCTGTGTTTCCTTCTTGTGGAGCAGCCCTTTCATGGAATTATATTGACGGAAGCGCATCGATCCATCCGATTGCTATTCCAATACGTCTTTGAGCATCATTCGTGCACGTTGAAAATGTTCGGAATAATTTTGGTCGTTGACCCTTTTACCCAGAGAGTGGGAGAAGAGAGTATTTTGACCCAACCCGACGGTTTTCTGACTTAGATTCTGAATCATTCATGACATCGCATTGACGTTCGGCACAGCTTCCAAAAATTGGTGAACACGAATTGTGTCAAAAGGTAGTGTTCCAGTCTCTTAAGGCACCGGAATTTGAGTGGGCAAAATTCAGTTCACAAACTCGTCTCTATGTTTATTATATGTACATAGAAGCATTTTTCATAGGCAAACCACGCAAGACACTGTCAAAAGGCGAAATATTTGTGTATGGACAAATCATGAAAATACACAAAAATAAACATGTTTCTTCAGGTCAGATCGCCTTGTCAAAATTAAGGTTTAAGGTAGAATACCTTATGTATACCGATGTAGCTAACAAATATGACATCCGAGCATATGTGGTGGCAAATTACATCCACGAAAAGTATCGAAAACGACACGTCAGTATCTGGTTAGGTCACTGATAAAAAAAAACTGAAAACTCCGGAGGGTACATGCATTGCAAGCGCCCTTGAAGCTAGAATACGATTTATCATGACATAAAAATGGCTAAACCAGTGTAATATGTACGCATACCGATGTAATTTTTGCGTCATTTGAGTCCCAAATTTCGGCATGAAAGCTATCTTTGGGGTACATTTTTGGAGAACAAAATTTATAAAGCTTTATTTTGTGGTCAAATTTTAGAAAAGTGTGAATGTTGTGGGAGTATTTGGCTTGGATGTGGTGACACTCATGGCCACTTTCTAAGTGCCATCCCTTTAGAAAATTAACATCTTCAACAGTTCATCACAAATTTACATGCGTTTGGCCTGGACGGGATCGGTGACATCGACCTTTGCATTTCGCATGTGCTACTTGTGCTAAGCTAAGTATTCAGCTTGCATGTCATTAATAGTGAGACACGAAATCGTATTGGTTTTACGACCAGGGTCCGAAAACTACGGCAAGGATTAGCGACGGATTGCACCCTGATATTGACCCAAGGAATATCAAAAGACATGGAGAAACATTTTCGAGTAGCACTGAACGTCGAAGTACCAAGCTACTTAATACTGTTTACCACACCTCTCTACCTTGCTTAGAACAACAGTTACGCGAGTTTGGGTACGGGGCCAAAATGACCATCCACTCATTGCGAGGGGTGGAAAATTATCCTACACTTCTAGGGTTACCCTCAACCTCTGGTCCTGGTTGTCATCTTCTTGAACCAAGGTGAGCTTTGTGCATCAAAATACAAACATATTCCTGTTGCAAATCATGTCCTTCATTGCTACCTGGAAACTTATTTGGCATACACTTTCTACACGCATGCATAATTGTCGGCATCCCCGAGCTACTCTTGCGCTTTGTGCGGGCCGGTGGCCAGCTGTCGGATTCCCCGAGTTGTCGCGGCCGCCGATAGCAGCAGATGGCAACACGGGCGGCCCTCTGACGATTCCAATGGTAACACTAGCCATCTGCTCACTCTCCCGCCGATAGCAATAGATGGCAACACAGGCGGCCCTCTGACGACTCCAATGGTAACACTAGCCATCTGCTCACTCTCACGCCGATAGCAATAGATGGCAACACAGGCGGCCCTCTGACGACTCCAATGGTAACACTAGCCATCTGCTCACTCTCACGCCGATAGCAATAGATGGCAACACAGGCGGCCCTCTGACGACTCCAATGGTAACACTAACCATCTGCTCACTCTCCCGCCGATAGCACGTGCCTGTCTGGCGCCCCGATGGATGTTGAAAGGAATCAATGTTGAAATTATTGAATCACAGAATCACCGAATCACTGAATTCATTGTTGAAGAAGGAATGTTTTACTTTTAAATATGCAACTGGTATGTAGCCCTCATTAATGAGTTGTGTGCTATAAATCACGTGCTATCACCTCATGCATCCGAGAAAAAGAACTGGATTTTTCTTTACAAAATAATGATATCGATGGATTCCTATTCGTTTGATTTGTGACGATTTAGGTCGGAATTAAGCTGGATTTTTGACGAAGTAGTCGTGAATGGAAACAACACTAGCGGCCCGCTGACGCTCCCGATGGTAGCAGTAGTGGCCCACTCGTGCCCCTGATGGTAGCACTAGCGGCCCACTAACGCTCCAGTGGTAACACTGACGCTCAAGTGATAACACTGGCGGTCCACTGACTATCCAGTGGTATCACTAGCGGTCCACAGACGCTCCGATGGTAGTAGTGCCGGTCCGCTGACGCTCCAGTGGTAACACCGACGCTCCAGTGATAACACTGACGGTCCATGGACGCTCCAGTGCTATCACTGGCGGTCCATGGACGCTTCAGTGGACAGTGGACAGTGGACAGTGGACAGTGGACAGTGGACAGTGGACAGTGGACAGTGGGCAGTGGACAGTGGACAGTGGACAGTGGACAGTGGACAGTGGACAGTGGACAGTGGCAGCAGGCGCTCGTCCGGTGGCGGAGTCGACACACGTCGGCCTGATCCGGTCCGCCCACCTGACGACAGCTGCACCACAGGGTGGGGGGGGGAGGTCGTATCGACCACCTCACCGGCGCCAGCAGATACCAGCACGCCCATTGATCAGGCTTATACGGCACTGCGACCCAGTCAGGTCTGAACAGTCACTCACGCGCCTAATCACCCAGAAGGATAACGTCGCACTCAAAGGCAGCCACTCGTGAGGGGAGAGGCGGGGCAGCGCTATAAATCATTTCCATGTGAGATCAGCTGGCTGGCAAACATGGCGTTGTTCGAGGACCTAATTTTAGCAAACCAGTTGTGAATCTGTCATATGTACCTATAATTTGCTAAGGGGTGGGCACAATTATCATAACTGTGCTGACTGGGTCCAAATTCCCAAGCGAAATGTCACGACTAGCGATTCATGGGGCGAGTATTCCACTCCAAAACACATGGTGCAGAATCACAACAAGCAAAAACTTTCCCGGCTCACGCGTAATCAGGGAATACCAAAACTGCCTGCGTATCCTACGAATTTTCAGAATTACCTTCCAAAACGTCTCACGCGGCCAAAGCATCACGCTGGATCGTGCGTGACCGCGGAGGTGCCCGATTACAGTGGATGGGCACATGCCACGTGAGCATCGACGGGGATGTGCCCGACTACAGTGGATGGGCACATGCCACGTGAGCATCGACGGGGATGTGCCCCACTACAGTGGATGGGCACAAGCACAAGCCACGTGAGCCGCCGTCTCGCTGTGTTTGGCGATCGCCGACGTCGGTTGGATCGTGTCTCGTCCGAAGACAGATTGATTGGTGTTGTTGAAACCAGCGACGAACACGCCGATTGTGGAATAAAACCAGGGGTGGTAAACTGGGCACCACTGCCACTTTGTGTAGCGTCGGACCCACCTCCATGGTGGCCATTGTTGGCTGTGATTAGGATATCCGCACGGCCAGAATGTGCCAAATCTCTTGGCAGACAGCCGTTTAGGCACGACAGACCTCTTTCTCTGCCGTGACAAACACGCCATTTCCCGCCCGGCACTGACGACCGATTCAAAAATGGGACGCCGCGCCCGCGCCGAATTCGCTTCCAGTGCCTCGTTGGCTGGTGCCGCGCGCTATCTAAAGTAACAGCCACTGCCGTCTGGGCTCCCTGATCGATCACCCCTCAGCGAGCCGATCGGAATGTGGGGGCGCTTCGCCGTCCGCGCCAAATCCGTCAGCATTGATGTGGAGCACGATTCGCCGTTTTACGCGCGCGGATAGGAATTTATGAAGGCGCGGAGGGCCAAAGTGCAGTGGCTCTGTGACCCTTCGCTGCGCTCGGATTGGTCGGGCGGATTTCACTTTTGAGGCTGCTTGGGCGGCTGTGGCGGCTGTGGCGGCGACGCCGATGGCGGCGACAGCAGGTCGGCAGTCGGCAGCCAACGGCAGGTCGTCTCTCCGCCTGGTCCAGACCAGATCGTCGGCCAGGCGGCGCCGGGTAATCAATCTCACTGAATACGACCTCGTCATTAAAGCCGTTTCGCAATGCGACGTGTGGAGACTGCGACAGAACGACGCGGTCGTCAGCTGTCTAAACGTGTGCGCCCAGCACCCAGCGCGAGAGGAGCCCGCCGTTCGACGTCGGCTCATCTGCGTCGGGTCGTCGTCGAGCGTTTCGACAGCGCGTTGCAGCATGGAAATTCGCGCACTGTTCGCGGTAGCTACGGCTGACCGGTGACCGCCGTCCGCCTCCGTCGGTGCGCGGCAGGTCGCGTCTTTGTCACGCCAGTGACCGGAAGGGTCGTTGGGACGGGGTGGGGGGTTGCGCCACCGCGACCCGGCACGAACGTCCCCACCGCCGGCCGCAGGCTTGATTGCTCGGTCAACACTTTTAACAAAGGCCAACAGGGGAGGCTGGCGCTGTGTGGTTAGCGCAGCTGATTTGCTGGCACCGCCTGTTTGTCGCAGAGACGGGGACGTTGCGCCAGTCGCCCACCACCGGAAACGTCTCCCGCCGTTTACCTTTACGATGCAGACGACTCACACTGTTTGAAGGACGGAAATGGCATTGTCGTGTGTGGTCGGGTTTTGACCTGAAGTTTACTTCAGCGTTTCGTGAGTCAGAACCACTACGGGGCCGTCGGCAGGCTGCGATGCGTTCGGTACTCTCGCGTTCAGATCCTCACGAGGCTGCGCTGCTTTCGGCGTCTTTTGCGGCGGTATCCCCGTGGTCTGGACGATCGTTACTCCCATGCAGATCCTCACAAGGCTGCGCTGTCTTCAGCGTCGTTTGTAGCGGTATCGCAGGTGGTCCGGACGTGCTGGAAAGCCAGTAACTTCTCCGGCCGGCGACGCGGCGGTCCGGACGTGCCACGTCCGGCCTGCTCATGGTGTTGTCACCCGGCCGACACCGCGCCTGGCTCGCTCGCCCACCCAGGCGACATCGAACCAAGAGAATCGGACCGTCACAGCCGGCCGGAACGGTAGGCTGACTCAGCGTCGCCATGTCAGATGGTGGCGGTTGATGACCAGAGTAGGCGTAGGCGTAGCCATCGCCTACTCTGCGCCATCGCTGTAGGCGCAGCCATCAGGTCTCCCCGCTCTGGTCGGAGGGTCGTGCAGTGACGCGACACCGTGCACAGAGGCGTTTACTGCTGAAGGTGACATCAGAACGGTGTTGTTCAGAGACGGTGGTGATGTCACCGAAGGATTCAGCCGCTTGATATGGTAGCGGCGAAACCCGTTCGTAGCCGATCATTCCAAGCGGCCCACACGATGCTGAAAACAATCATTTATTGAATCAGAGCGTGAAATAATAGTAAGGAATTAATGCAGCGATATGATTCGAAAGTGCACTACAACCACCTTCGACATAATATTTGTTTCGTTATCCTTTAGCAGCGCATGAATATTTCGCTCAACTGGTTCGCCATGGTGGCTGGGTGTGGTCCGAGTCCTCCTTCACTTCAACTCGCCAACAGGTGACATCAGAGAAGTGTAACTCTTGCATGGCCAGCATGCCCAGAGGATGTTGGCGGGAGACCACTAGACACCGGAGGAGTATAGTCATAAGTCATAAAGTGTTTAGACTTAATAAAACCCACAAGGGCCCATCTCGTTAAGTCTGTAAATGGAAGATACCATAAGTCGGTAAAAAGACTCACCCCAACCATCACCACATCCTAAAGAAACCATCCACCAATATCCCACACACCTATCAATGCCTATCTACCCTAGCTATCCAGCCCTATTCCCTTGATCCCTCTAAACACATGTGGATTGAATGCCCTACCAATAATTTTCAAACTGCATACATGCCTGCTTAAAGGGGTCTGTTCCGTGCACACTTACTTAGCATAAATCTCACCCCATCCATCACAAATTAGAACCCCAAAACAATATTTTCCTGTCTAAAAAATTTGTCCACCCTACTTTTAAATACATTCAATGAGGAACTCCCACACAACATTAGCAGGCAGCCTATTCCACTGATCAACAACCCTTTGACTGAAGACCGGTTGTCGCTTAACTGTCCTACACCTCAAATTGTCTAACCTGAATTGATGACCCCTATGTGATACTCTAGACTGAAGAGCATCATTCAAATTGACCTGATCTAGCCTTTTAACAATTTTGTACATTTCAATTATCTCCCCCATTAATCTCCTATACTTGAGGGAGTACATATCTGATGCCATAAGCCTTTCTCCATATTCAAATTTACCTATTGCCACTGATGAGTCTAGTGGCTTTGCGCTGCACTCTTTCTAACATATTTATATCTTTTTCTAGGTAGTGATCCATGCTTGTACAGAATATTTCAAGTGGGGTCGCGCATATGCTAAGTACATTTTTTTAATGACTTCCTTGCTCTTATATCTCACACTTCTATTAATGAGTCCCATAATTCTGAGTGCCCTGTTCCTAGCTGAGATACATTGTTGATACAAACAGATAGCTGAGATACAAATACATTGTTTTTCTGCTTTAAGGTCTTTTGAAACCAACACACCTAAGTCTCTTTCCTCGACGTACGTTGAACGATGGATGGATGTGGATGGATGGCTCGACGTACGTTGGACGGATGTGTCGGACCAATTGTACGGACATTCAGTGTGGTCAGCACCACGTCGATAATCAGAGACAATCACAATGTCCAACGACATTCACATGATCTAACGACACCGTGTTGGGATAGACCGTCACGACACCGTGCTGGGATAGACCGTCACGACACCGTGCTGGGATAGACCGTCACGACACCGTGCTGGGATAGACCGTCACGACACCGTGCTGGGATAGACCGTCACGACACCGTGCTGGGATAGACCGTGACGATATCGTGTTGGGATAGACCGTCACGACACCGTGTTGGGATAGACCGTCACGACACCGTGCTGGGATAGACCGTCACGACACCGTGTGGGGATAGACCGTGACGACATCGTGTGGGGATAGACCGTGACGATATCGTGTTGGGATATACCGTCACGACATTGTGCTGGGATAGACCGTCACGACACCGTGTTGGGATAGACCGTCACGACACCGTGTTGGGATAGACGGTCACGACACCGTGTTGGGATAGACCGTCACGACACCCTGCTGGGATAGACCGTCACGACACCGTGCTGGGATAGACCGTCACGACACCGTGTTGGGATAGACCGTTACGACACCGTGCTGGGATAGACCGTCACGACACCGTGCTGGGATAGACCGTCACGACATCGTGCTGGGATATACCGCTACGACACCGTGCTGGGATATACCGTTACGACACCGTGCTGGAATAGATCGTCACGACACCGTGCTGGGATAGACCGTCACGACATCGTGCTGGGATAACCGTCACGACACCGTGCTGGGATAGACCGTGACGATATCGTGTGGGGATAGACCGTCACGACACCGTGCTGGGATAGACCGTCACGACACCGTGCTGGGATAGACCGTCACGACATCATGCTGGGATAGACCGTCACGACACCGTGCTGGGATAGACCGTCACGACACCGTGCTGGGATAGACCGTCACGACATCGTCTGGGATATACCGTTACGACACCGTGCTGGGATAGACCGTCACGACACCGTGCTGGATAGACCGTCACGACATCGTGCTGGGATATACCGTCACGACACCGTGCTGGGATAGACCGTTACGACACCGTGTTGGGATAGACCGTCACGACATTGTGCTGGAAGACCGCCACGACACCGTGCTGGGATAGACCGTCACGACACCGTGTTGGGATAGGCCGTCACGACACCGTGCTGGGATAGACCGTCACGACACCCCGCTGGGATAGACCGTCACGACACCGTGCTGGGATAGACTGTCACGACACCGTGTTGGGATAGACCGTTACGACACCGTGCTGGGATAGACCGTCACGACACCGTGCTGGGATAGACCGTCACGACATCGTGCTGGGATATACCGCTACGACACCGTGCTGGGATATACCGTTACGACACCGTGCTGGAATAGATCGTCACGACACCGTGCTGGGATAGACCGTCACGACATCGTGCTGGGATATACCGTTACGACACCGTGCTGGGATAGACCGTGACGATATCGTGGGGATAGACCGTCACGACACCGTGCTGGGATAGACCGTCACGACACCGTGCTGGGATAGACCGTCACGACATCATGCTGGGATAGACCGTCACGACACCGTGCTGGGATAGACCGTCACGACACCGTGCTGGGATAGACCGTCACGACATCGCGCTGGGATATACCGTTACGACACCGTGCTGGGATAGACCGTCACGACACCGTGCTGGGATAGACCGTCACGACATCGTGCTGGGATATACCGTCACGACACCGTGCTGGGATAGACCGTTACGACACCGTGTTGGGATAGACCGTCACGACATTGTGCTGGGATAGACCGCCACGACACCGTGCTGGGATAGACCGTCACGACACCGTGTTGGGATAGGCCGTCACGACACCGTGCTGGGATAGACCGTCACGACACCGTGCTGGGATAGACCGTCACGACACCGTGCTGGGATAGACCGTCACGACACCGTGTTGGGATAGACCGTCACGACACCGTGTTGGGATAGACCGTCACGACACCGTGCTGGGATAGACCGTCACGACACCGTGCTGGGATAGACCGTCACGACACCGTGTTGGGATAGACCGTCACGACACCGTGCTGGGATAGACCGTGACAACATCGTGTGGGGATAGACCATCACGACACCGTGTTGGGATAGACCGTGACGACATCGTGTTGGGATAGACCGTCACGACACCGTGTTGGGATAGACCGTCACGACACCGTGTTGGGATAGACCGTCACGACACCGTGTTGGGATAGACGGTCACGACACCGTGTTGGGATAGACGGTCACGACACCGTGTTGGGAGAGACCGTCACGATATCGTGCTGGATAGACCGTCCAGACACCGTGTTGGGATAGACCGTCAAGACACCGTGTTGGGATAGACCGTCAAGACACTTTGTTGGGATAGACGGTCACGACACCGTGTTGGGATATACGGTCCCGATACCGTGTTGGGATAGACTGTCACGACACTGTGCTGGGATGGATCGTTACGTCACCGTGTTGGATAGACCGTCACGACATTGTACTGAGATAGATACAGGCATGGTCTTGGGAACTAGCATCTGAAATACGCACGACCCGGAGGTGATGTCAGGAATGAAGATACAGACAGTATTCCCTGTGTACAATTACGCTTACCATTTCTAAAAGAGAGTGTGCTGCGGTCTCAAGACAGGAGCTGTAGTCTGGGTACATGCGAGTTGGATGCCATTGCGTCCCGTCGCTTGCGATCGTTGAGTTACCAATTTCGATGTATGCGTGACATATTTGGATTGTTATTGGAATGCAATTTTGTCAAGCTGTGGAAATTTCAGTATTGTGATGTGCAGCAGAACGATGCAAGCGAAATAGATAGAGGAGTGCAAGTTTGGGTATGAGCGCGTCATGATGAGATGATGATAAATGAATAGGTAAGAATGTCCATGCCACAACAGGTCGAATGAGCTACCTGCAAGGTCCAACCTTACAGAGGAAATGTTTACGTGTTTGATCTACTAACTTCTTTGTTTTGTTTTAGGACTTGCAACTCAAGAGGAGGATGAAAAACGTACCGCTGTCCATTGGCTGTGAAGTTTCTCACAGTGACCACTCAGCGCAAATGTCAACGAATTATATAATTACATCGGCCGAGTATGTAGTGGGAAGTCCCACGAATTGCATGTGTGCTGCGCGGAACAAGGGTAGCTATATCGAACTCACCAAGGTACGAATGCTGACGCGGTTTTTGCCATCCGAACTGAGCGGTAACGACGTCCTGGAATTTGCCATGGAGCGACCGACTCAGTGGTTAAGATTTAATCTCAAGGTTGCGAGGATTTGTCGGGTCTCAGTTGATTTACCAGCGTGACTGAGTAAACCGTGCCGCCTCAGGAGAGGTGATCGGGGGTGAAGTGGCAGAGCTGGAACCAATCACGCGCTCCAGTGCCCAGTGAGGGAGGGGAGACAACACTTCCCAACTTCTCACTGTCGTTTTATATCTTGGTAATGGGCTGGTGCTGCTCTTTAGACAAATTAACTCCTGCTGCACCTTTTTATGTTTTACTTGTTAAAATCGACCGCCATTCAGTGACAAGTGGCCGGTAGTGAATTCCGGGTGGAGTGGAAGTGGAGTGGAATTCCGGGTGGAGTGGAAGTGGAGTGGAATTCCGGGTGGAGTGGAAGCTGGGCAGTTGGGCATTTGGGCATCTGGGTATTTGGATGTCCGGGTATTTGGTGTTTCCATCCAGCATAACAGTCATGTTGTCATTTTCCACCTATCATATACCGGATGCATACATCGACAAGACACCGAAGCCAGCATTATATAATATCACATTCTGATGATGTGTTTGGTGATTAATGTGACCACACTCCGATAATAGCTGGCACGGTCCGGACAGGATGTCCTTGTTTTCGTGCGGGCCACAACAATTAACCAATCATTGCGGTCATTTACAAACTAAATTAGCTTGTGATGAGGACCTTCTTGCAGCCTGGGACGAAGCTGAACTCATTTAAGGCGGTGATTCGTGTGATGGGCTGTGTTTCCCACTCGGGTCGTTGCTCGCGAGGACATGGAGTGGCCGGGCATTGTGTTGGGGACACGACAAGCAGTTCTGACAAACAATGCTCGGGGCCAGTTGAACAAAAGTGCGTTGGGGCCGAACTACGCCGAAGAACATGCAGGTTCTGGTGTCAGCAGCGGACTCCGAGAGGGTACTGAGTGTGGAAAACTACGTGACGAATAAACATGCAGATGCGACCCATATGACGGTATTCAAATAACATCTCTGGGTAGTATGGAAACTCCGGGTGACACCTACGTGTATCATTGGGCGTGACAAAGCCTGAAATACTAACGTCTACCTGGTTTTGAACCCACACCCAAACGATGCACAATTGTCCGCATCAGTATGTACATGCTTGAATTTAGAACTTAAAATAATCAAACTCACTACCGACATACCCGCGCCTACGTTGCAACTTTGACTCTCGGTGTCACCTGACTGACATAGGGCGAAACTGAACTTCTAAAACCTAAGCTGCCAGTTGGGGCTCAGGAAAGAAAAAAATGACAATCTTTCCACCCACAATCTTCCCTTTGAAAGCAAACGAACTAGCTTGGTCTGCCACCTAGTGATTAAAGTGTGCATGTATGTTCAATGGCATCTTGACATGCTTTCTAAAGTTTTTCGTTAGTCTAAATTCTTTCACAGATCAAAAATTTATGCCAACCCAATTATTGCTGAAAATCGAAAAATATCGATCCATTTGAGCTGACATAGCGGATCATCTATATCACCTACCGGTGACAATAAAGCTTTTTTCGAGCTGCAATTTGAACGAGTTTTGTAATGTCGTTTGCATTTTCCCTTCACGACGCTTAGCTACAAAGGTCGGGGGAAGGGTAGACTCGACCGTTCCCTCTCATGAAACGTGCCACCAGAACTCTTACTAAGCAAGAGTTAAATTACCTTATCCCCCCGAAATTGACAAGCCAAAACCTCATAAAATGATAGCCTTATTGATGAAATGTCATATCTTCCGACAAATAAAATCCCCCCCCCCAAAAAAAAGAGAAAGAAAGACAAAACATGTTCCCCACATCCACCAACTATAACAGTGGCACGGTGGAGATCCTGACTGTTATGGTTGGATCGGCGCAGAAGCTACCTCAGATGTAGGTAAAAACTCTGGCGTCTCCCACAAACACGCCACCTGGGTGGTTGTCTCCACACATTGCTGGGTCTCGGACCGGACCTTGTGAGTCCTCCGGATGTCTGCCAACCACACTGAAAGTTGAAGGTGGAATAAATGCTGTCTCTTGCTTGTTGCAGTTAGCTGCATGATTATTTTGAACTATTTGCGGATTCAAGCTGAAGCATTACTTTTGGCTCATACTTTGTGGATCCCTTGCACCAGATAGCAGGGATAATACCTCTTATCAGCTAAGAAGAGGCACTGTTCAGCTCCACCCTTGTGAGTAAGTGACGATTCTTCCGAACTCTTTCCAAATCTAGTCTCCCTGCCACACCGGTCAGTACAGAGTTTGCTTGTTTCCGTCTGCCACTTCCTGCCACACGGGTCAGTGCAGAGTTTGCTTGTTTCCGTCTGCCACTTCCTGCCACACGGGTCAGTGCAGAGTTTGCTTGTTACCGTCTGCCACTTCCTGCCACACGGGTCAGTGCAGAGTTTGCTTGTTTCCGTCTGCCACTTCCTGCCACACGGGTCAGTGCAGAGTTCGCTTGTTACCGTCTGCCACTTCCTGCCACACCGGTTGGTGCAGGGACGCTGGGGCACGCCCTGCCGCTCGCTCCCACACGGGTGGACGCAGAATCGCCAAGACACGCTCCGCCACTCGCTGCCACACCGGTTGGTGCAGGGACGCTGGGGCACGCCCTGCCACTCGCTCCCACACGGGTGGACGCAGAATCGCCAAGACAGGCTCCGCCACTCGCTGCCACACCGGTTGGTGCAGGGACGCTGGGGCACGCCCTGCCGCTCGCTCCCACACGGGCGGACGCAGAATCGCCAAGACACGCTCCGCCACTCGCTGCCACACCGGTTGGTGCAGGGACGCTGGGGCACGCCCTGCCGCTCGCTCCCACACGGGCGGACGCAGAATCGCCAAGACAGGCTCCGCCACTCGCTGCCACATCGGTTGGTGCAGGGTCGTTCAGGCACGCTTTGCAGTGATGCGTCCCTCACACCAAGCGCGCTGCGGGTGGGTGTCTGCAGCAGGGCCAAGGCACGTGGGGAGGCCGTCGATTGTAGCACTCCATCGTCCGTGATGCATTGGTCGCCAGTAATGGCACACGACCCCCACAGCGGAAGGGTGACTACGATAGAAAGCAAGGGAACCTTCAGAGGATGTCGGCTGTATACGTAGGTGCTGCATGGGTAGGTGTATGAACCTGTATTATTGTGGTGATGTCGGGGTCGTGCGGGATCATCGTCGAGCCATGTCGAATAATAAACTGAAGATAAAGTGTAAAACTATGAAATTGACGGTGATTTGCGATGGATCTGTTCTGCGCCGCCACGTGGAAAGCACATATGCATGACTCGCATAAGACGAATGGATCTGACGATGATGGATGTAAAATTGTAAAATATGGTTAAAATTGATGAGAGAGGAAGGGCCAAGAGCTTCACTGACTTCCAGCTGTACTCAGTGTTGGCAATGCTGAGCTTCGGGGTCTGACTGATTTACTTTATAAAATAATTTATGTATTCATTCACTCATTCCCTAACCTGAAAATACAGACGCCCTGGCGAGCAGTAGGAGTCAAAGGGAGGTGTCCACGCCGGCGAAGAATGCATGATCAGATAAAACAGCAACTGGCAGCAGCCCGTGGGCCAAAAGATGTCTCTCCCCTACGCGATAAGATGAGTCGCAGGAATTTACGACGAATGAATGCGCACGTACGGCCGACTTCCACCACACCACCGTCGAATAAATCACATCCATCTCCCGATGTGTCCACGTCATGCATGACGGCCGCACACAGCGCTGTACAGCCATCAGCTGATCAGCTGGTGGTGGCTTAGTCCTGGTGCACGTGCATCAGTCCTGCAGGCAACAAGGCAACAGCGACGACCAGCCGGCAGCCAGGCGTCTCGTCCGCACCCACGGTCGTCCGTCCGCGCCGGCACACACGACTAGACGGACAAGGGGAGGGCGCCGCGTTTTTCATCTGCGTCCTTGTGCGCCTGTTCTTGTAGCTGTTTCTCGGCGACGAGGGCGGGGCGCCGGCTTGTTGACACGGTGAAAGGCGCGGGCGTGGCCGCCCGGGATCGCAGGTGGCGGCAGGACTGCACCGCGGGCGGAGATCAGAGCTGGATCTGGAGCTGGCGGTGGCCGGAGCTGGATCACTGACGGAGGCTGGCGCTGGGCCACGGACTGCGTCAGCACCGGGCTGCGGGAGGCGCTGGGTCTGCACCACTGGCCGGGATCGGAACTGAAGCACAGGCGCAGGAGTAGGGGCTAGATCACGGATACTATCGGAGCCGGATCATCTGTGGATGTCAGCACTGGATCACAGATGGATCATGGGATGTCTACCGCCGCAGAAAAACGGTGGCATCTGCGTCAGATCCCAGACTGCGGCGGTGCTTGATCGCGAACAGTAGCGACACTGACTCAGACGCTGTTTCCGCTCGGCATCAAGCGGCTGACATCAGCACCGCCCCCCCCCCCCTAGGCTCGGCTCCATAACCACGCGTGACGGGGGAGCCAGATGCTGTGTCCATACGGCGGTCTCCAGCAGCGCTGCCGGCGAGGCACCGCCACTTGGCACGAGACGTGCCGCGC
>JAOTOM010002564.1:0-2500 GCA_034440615.1 Ashinkailepas kermadecensis | reverse complement strand
AGATCGCTGCCATTGTTTGAATTCCTCCTGTCGCGCGACTGCGCCAGATGGGTCTATTTTCGAGGAGCCTGCGCATTTCATTTGTACTGGCCCTCGATAAATATGCAGAACAAATGACCAGAAAGCTTGGACAAGACAGAAATGGCGACGTACGACAGACACCCCAGATGCTCTTTTTGCAGGGGGTGCTTATTGTGTGCTAATGTGCACCACGATGAAGAAGAAGTATCGTTAGTGGTTCATGTCGACCGGCGGTCTAGCCGGACTTTGACGTGGCCAGCTGCCACACCATTAATGTCACACTGTCCCGACGTCGAGAAAACATTGTGTCAAGATCGTGGCGTGGCCAGCTGCCACACCATTAATGTCACACTGTTCCGACGTCGAGGGAACCTTGTGTCGAGATCGTGGCCTGGCCAGCTGTCACACCATTAATGCCACACCGCCCCGACATCGAGAGAACATTGAGTCAAAATCGTGGCGTGGACAGCTGCCACACCATTAATGCCACACTGTCCCGACGTCGACAGAGTCGATCCGCCTTGTGTCGAGATCGCGAGCCAGCGTGATCGCAAAGCGTGACCGATGGGCACGAGGAGACCACACCGTCCGTCGACGTCCGCCGCCGACGGGTGTGAACGTCCACACGTCCACACGTCCACACGTCCACCGCCGCGGCCAACACGGATCGCCCGTGACAACTTTAGCGGACGCCAGCTGGCGAGCGTGTCGCGCAGTGTCGCCGGCTGCGCGACAGGTGCGCGACTGTCGCCTCCGCTGTCCCGCGCGCGCTCTGGTCGAGCCGGGGCGCATCCGGTGTAGCCGACCTCCGAGGTGAGGCTGTCGCCGGCCATCGGGCTCGGGTCGGGTCATGTCGCCACTGCAGCGGCGGCTCCTACCGCTCCTACCAGCGGCGGCTCCTACCGCTACTGCAGCCTGGCCAGCGGCGGCTCCTGCCGCCACTGTAGCCTGTCCGGGACGGCTCCTACCGCTACTGCGGCCTGGCCAGCGGCGGCTCCTGCCGCTACTGCAGCCCGACCAGCCGCCGTCGGTCGCCACTGCAGTTGGTCGCTCCTGTCGCCACTGCAGCCTGTCAAGACGGCTCCTATCGCCACTGCAGCCTGACCAGGGACGGCTCCTGCTACCACTGCAGCCTGTCAAGGACGGCTCCTGTCGCCACTGCAGCCTGACCAGGGACGGCTCCTGCTACCACTGCAGCCTGTCAAGGACGGCTCCTGCCGCTACCGCAGCCTGACAAGCGGTGGCTCCTGCCGCTACTGCAGCCCGACCAACCGCCGTCGGTCGCCACTGCAGTTGGTCCTCCTGTCGCCACTGCAGCCTGACCAGGGACGGCTCCTGCTACCACTGCAGCCTGACCAGGGACGGCTCCTGCTACCACTGCAGCCTGACCAGGGACGGCTCCTGCTACCACTGCAGCCTGTCAAGGACGGCTCCTGCCGCTACCGCAGCCTGACAAGCGGTGGCTCCTGCCGCTACGCAGCCCGACCAACCGCCGTCGGTCGCCACTGCAGTTGGTCGCTCCTGTCGCCACTGCAGCCTGACCAGGGACGGCTCCTGCTACCACTGCAGCCTGACCAGGGACGGCTCCTGCTACCACTGCAGCCTGTCAAGGACGGCTCCTGTCGCCACTGCAGTTGGTCGCTCCTGTCGCCACTGCAGCCTGACCAGGGACGGCTCCTGCTACCACTGCAGCCTGTCAAGGACGGCTCCTGTCGCCACTGCAGCCTGACCAGGGACGGCTCCTGCTACCACTGCAGCCTGTCAAGGACGGCTCCTGTCGCCACTGCAGCCTGACAAGCGGTGGCTCCTGCAACAGCCACCTCAAACAGGCAATGTCTGCGAATATGAGCAGCGCGAAATGCACACCGTGCAAGGAAAGTCCACGCGATGACCTTCATGGATGGTGCGCACTATGCGGAAGAGCGCGCCATCGCTAATCCTAGCGGGACATATAGCGTCATGCTACCTGAATGGCCGTCCGACGTCGCTGACGTGGAAGCGAACAGATATTTGGTTGAACTGACGCTTACCAATCAGCCGAAAGTGTAACACATATTTAGCTGCCCTGGACATTCAGCCAGGTGCAGAATGCCATGAAAATGCTGGGAGCGTTGAGGACGGGTCGGGTTTAGGATTTGTTTGTTGGATTTCATTCGGCAAATTTGATCTGATTGCGTGCCAAGGTGGCTTTGCGTGATTAGGCCCATGCTAATCAGACCCTTTTGGGTGCATCCTAAGCCCACCACCCAGTTGTGAAATTGTAATTAAATGGGTGGATTTCAGCCGAGCATTCAAGGTTTTGCCAATGTTCCCACCACAGCATCCCGCTGCCAACTCCCGGAAACCGCCGGTTCAGAAGTCAGTCGATGCTCCCAACCGGGAGCTGATTAAAGCGCGGTTTCGTGACACGAAGCCTGGCTTGCCAGGGCAGGAGAGATCAAAGTTCACCGTTCTACCAGTTGAGCTACCCAAGCGATCA
>JAOTOM010002563.1:65000-108260 GCA_034440615.1 Ashinkailepas kermadecensis | reverse complement strand
GTCCGTGTTTTTTTTTGGGCGGGAGTTTAAACGTTCTATGTTGCTTAGATGGTGTTGCTTATATGTAGGTTGCTTACAGTTAGCAATTGGGTAATTAAAATAATCAGCGTGGGGAAAATGGCCGGAACATTAGCACCTTAACGCTGCTTAACGAAACAACTGCACGGACATTCGGCCATTTTGGTTTGGGATTCGATGGCGTGCGGATCGGTGTTGTCGTGCGGCAAGATTGAAGGAGAAGAAGAAGACTCTCTGGGATCAAGGGAACCTCTGGATCTAGAATCACAATCCTGTCATAGTCTGTACAAGGTGGGTGTGTCTTCACAGCAAATGTTTTCCACATCCCTGGTATAAATCTGATTATGTCAGCATCTTGCCAACCTCGCTGCATATACCCCTGAAATTACGGGCGCTGAATGACTTACGCAGTTGATGTAACCACAAGCTACAATAACCAACATACCTGAGCTTGACAACACATAATACCTGGCATGTTTAGCAAGGCATATGAGGTATTGCTCTGGGACAAACAAGCTAAAATATTATTTTATGGCATCATTATTCAACTATGGACACCGGAAAGCCGAGTGGGGTATGCCAGTTGCAGCTTATTCTGTGGGCTAAACATTCACGTCTCAGACAATGGTTTTTGGCGGTTTATTGTGCTGCTCAGAATTTATTTGCTGAAAGAAAGCTACAGAGCCTGGATTATCACCACTAATTGTTGCTACCAGCTAATTTTATAGGCTTAATCTAGATGGGCCACTGTGGCTCTTTTATGCTTTAACACGTTATGACTGTATGACATTATTATGGATTTCATTGGTTTCTTCATAATTCTGTAGCCATGGAGCCATTGGATCTGATCTTTACATCACCATCTGTTCAGGACTGGCACTGTGCCATGGAATACTGAACGGTGATCAATGTGGAGCTTGCATAACAAATGAAGGAAATTGTCTGGGTTAGGTTTCGTTGGTTTATTTGATATTATTGTCATTTAAGGTGTTAATGATAAAATTTTACACACATTTTCCTTCATGAAGCAAACAACTGGGTTAGGCTACATGAGGTTAGGTTTATATATATATATATATATATATATATATATATATATATATATATATATGTATGTATATACATATATATATATATATATTTATATATATATATATATATATATATATATATATATATATATATATATATGTATATGTATATATATATATATATATATATATATATATATATATATATATATATATATATATATATATATATATATATATACATATATCTATATGTATATATATATGCATGTCCTTTGCTATTTGCATACGAATGCATTAAAAGGGTATATCGCCTGTAAGCATCCTGTTTGCTGTGATATTTAAGATCGGTACCGGAACCTAACATGTAGCAAAAAGAAGTCATCCGTTCGCATAAATACAGTAAGTCAGCAGCACCCGTATGTTACTATCAAGGAAGCCAATTTCGGTTTAAGCACCCAATTGGTCCTAGATATGCCAGCACCATAGGCGAACAGTACCCAGGAGGTGCTGTTTTTTGGCGTGAGCAAAAACTAGCACCCTGGGGGTGCTAAATCGCACGCACCCCATGGGTGCTCATTTCAAGCACCCTGCTACTAAATATAGCCTAATGAAGAAGTGGTAGTTATAAGCACCATGCTTATATTTAGCACTTTACATTTTGCGATGCGATGCCAACTCCAGAAAGGTGCTTAATTCAAGCAGCCCTGTGGTGATTTGACATTTGAGATAGCACCAAAGGGGTGCTTAATCTTTTTTTACAGTGTATACACACGGAGCACAACTAGATGCTGAAATGACGCAATGCAGTCTGTGATGACGCCCACAAAACGGCCACGTGACACGGCCAATCGCCATGCTCTAATGCACGCTTTGAAAATACATCCCACACACACCCCAGCACATCATCCTTCCAATAACAACTCAATTCACCACCTAATCAAGCAATCAAACGGCCCAGCCCACGCACCGACCCCCTTCGCTCTCACATGCACACCGCACAGCACAGCGCACGCCACACAGCACATCACTCAGCACAACGCACACCAGACAGCACAGCACACACCACTCGGCACAACGCACACCACATAGCACAACACACACCACTCAACACAACGCATACCACACAGCCCAACGCACACCACTCAGCACAACGCACACCACACATCATAACGCACACCTTACAGCATAACGCACACCTTACAACAGCACAACGCACACCACACAGCATAACGCACACAACACAGCACAACACACACAACACAGCACAATTCACACCACACAGCACAACACACACAACACAGCACAATGCACACCACACAGCACAACACATACCACACAGCACAACACACACAACACAGCACAATGCACACCACACAGCATAACACACACAACACAGCACAATGCACACCTTACAGCATAACGCACACCACACAGCACAACACACACAACACAGCACAATGCACACCACACAGCACAACACACACAACACAGCACAATGCACACCACACAGCACAACACACACAACACAGCACAATGCACACCACACAGCACAACACACAACACAGCACAATGCACACCACACAGCACAACACACACAACACAGCACAATGCACACCACACAGCACAACACAGCACAATGCACACCACACAGCATTACGCACACCTTACAGCATAACGCACACCACACAGCACAACACACACAACACAGCACAATGCACACCACACAGTACAACACATGCAACTCAGCACGACACATTGCATGGTACATGCAACACGATACACGTCTGCACACATCAATCGGTCGATCCAACAACTGCACAGCAAAAGCTTCGCTGCACGACTGAACAAGACGAAATCCCTCCTTGTCAGTGTGCAACTTCCACTACTGTTACTCAACTACTACTCAATTTCATCACTAGCCCGACTTCTACTTACCACAGTCTACCATTCTCCTCTTACTTTGCGTCTTCTGCGTCTGTCGCTGTTCCTAATCTGCTCCCGTTTCTCCCTCAATGATCTGTTTTCCTCCTCTTCATTAATCCACTGTCATTCTTCTTTATCTTCGCATCGTCATTTGCCATCGCTATCTGCATCAATTCCACTGCATTATTATACTTTTGGCACTGCCTCATCGCCAATCATCGACATTGCCCGTGGTTCCCTTTCTCACCTTTCCTCATCATACTCTCTTCGGTGGCTACTAATCTACATCGTCAGCGGCGTCTTCCATAACACTACTCTGCTACGTACACTATTTTTCCCACTTCTATTTCTCGGCCACTTCGTCTTCTACCGAGCTGCTTCGCCTCACCTCAGGGTACGGGGAAAAGTGCAGTGCAGCACAAACACACTCATGAAACGGCCACACCCCTACTTACATAACTAATCCATCATGCCACTATCGATGATCCGCACGCAATCAAAACGTCATACAGCACTCAGATGGATTAGACAGTGGCGGATCCTTGATTTGGCCAGGGAGGCCATCCATGATTTTTGTGTCACCTGCACCTCAGTGCCTTTATGGTGACATACTTGTGTTGACAGGGAAGAGGGGGAGGGGAGCTTGCACTCCGAAAATATCTGGGTATTGCATTGCAGGTAGCATCGTACTGCTGGTGTTAGTCTTCGTAGGTTTCGTGGCGTCGACAGCTTTCCCAGAGAGTCCCGGCTAACAAAGAGGGCATCTGAGCCATTGGAGAGGGCTCCTGGGTAGTCAAAGGGCCAACATCACGCAAAGGGGCGCAGTCTGCCACGGGCTCCTAAACAAATGTGTATACCCATACGAAGATCCCGTGTGCGGTCTGGGCCCGGGTTTTGTTCACGTGGGCTCGGGGTCAACTTTGCCCCCAGTGGCTTCCCCGTTGGCTTAGTGACCATGTCTGTCGGTTCAGGGGCCCTCTTCGTGAGCTCAGTGCGTTAGCCTCGACCTCTCTTCACTGGTCGAGCCCTCTCCGTTAGTCCAGGACCCTTTCAACGACTCAGGGTCTTTTTCGTCGGCCTAGAGGTTCTTCACGTTGACTCAGACAGGGATCATAAGTGTATGCCCGTGGGAACTCTCCCGTCGACTCGGGGGCCCGCTTTATCCGTCCGGAACCCCATCGTCGACCCGGCGTTCATCGCGTCGGTCCAGGGGCCCTTCAAGTCGGCCCTAGGGCGTTCACCTGTGGCTCGGAGGCCCCCTGGAACGCCACATTTATTGTGATCATCCACGACCGGTGTTGAAACGCAAGATGTTCAACGGCTGCCGTGGGCCCAAAATGTGCCCAAGGGGTGGGAGCATGACTCCTGGCCCATCCCCTGGATTTGCCACCGGTTATGCACGCAACGAGTCAATTTCCCCAGCTTGTACTCACAGATTCTAATTACGCGTTGCTTGAGACCTTCCGACGTCCAGCCCTGAACATAAATCGCTTGCCAAACATCCAAGTGAACGGAGCCAAAGCACATGGATATTGTGACTGTAAAACCATTAAGGAATTGCTCTGAATATAGACTTGTCAATTTTGCCAAAACTAGGTAACAGAAATTAATTTCGGCAGAGATTCTCGAGTAGATCCGATATACAAAATGTAGAACACCAAACACGACTCGCAAGTGATAGTGTAACTGTCTTATATGGTAAAATGCATATACCTAGTGACGTAGCCATTCGCCAAGTAGGTACGTGCCTGCAAAGTAGGCATAATAGGCATTATAGTGCAAGCCACAGATAGTAGAAAAGAAGGTATTTATTACATATGTAGCCAAAAATATGAATGGAAAGAATTATTTCCAAAAGCAACCCTTATGGAAGGGAAAAAACTGCCAATGCTCCCTGGCCGTCCTACGTGCGGTACTGTTCTGAACACGAGCAGCTTTTGACCTAAGCTCAGAGCACACTGCAGTATTGCGGGAGTGTGGTGTCTCCACCCAATTTACTGATGGCGTCACGTGGTGTTGCACCACATTTAGCGCAGACTGACAGATGTCGCTAGCGGTTACAAAGAGGGTGCCAGGTGTCGCTACCTACGAAAAAGCTGTTACAGATGTCGCCTGTTTCGCCCAGCTGCTCACCTGTAATTTCCGTCTAAATCCACGGAAACTGCGGCTCCGAAGACGTAGTCCGAGAGACCGATGCAACAAACGCTGGCAGATGGTACAGGGACAATTGAGAAAAAGGACGGACAACGCAGGACGCATGCCGGTAGAATCAGGTACCGAAACACACTGACGTCGAAAGTCCCGTAGGGTTGATATGTGCCTGAATGTAATGGTGACCTCATAGTCATCCATCGTGGGAAAGGACTGCACGTGATGGCTAATAAAGACTGCACTCTGGGATTCCTATGGATGCAAATTTAGCATTAAGTTTATGGCAGACGCTGGATATTTTGGGCATAAAATACATTGCGGACATCCACCCCGGTCTGAGGAGCGGTTTCCAAAGGAGGAATCTGGTGTGCTTCAATAATTTTGTTTTGTGCTTCAGCAAACCCTGACCAGTTTCAAAATTAAGTATCAAAATGCCGCAACTAATTTATTTCACCGGTCCAATGGCCCAAGCATAGATAAAAACAGCAGCACCTTTGCTAGCACCTCTGAAAACAGTCGCTACAGCTGACAAACACCGCTCCAGTAAGCTGAAGTATACTCCATGAAGTCTTGCTGGCTCGTAGTCATGCTGGTAACTCACTGCGTACATGTTGTCCCAAAACAATCCGCCCGAAATTTGGTTGGTCGCACATCAGTGCGAGTCGCACTGACGAGCCTCGCATCAGTCGGTGACTCATCAATGATTCTCACCAGCTGGTTCTGTGTCAGTAATGTTCATGTCAGCGACCTTTATAGTGATGGATTCCACCCACATCAGCAATTTTCAGTTCGTGACTTTGTAACGGCGGATCTCATCCACGTCAGTGAATTGCTCATCAGCGCTTTCATGAGCTGAATCACGTCAGCGGATCTGCATCACTGACTCCCACAAATCCGATGCACACGTCAATAAGTATCACCAAAAGTAAGCCCAGTGTCAGTAAGCCCATGCCTGTCAGTCTCATGTGAACAATTCCATTGTCGGTAAGATATACCCACATCAGCATCCCAGCCCACAAAAGCAGATCCTACACCGGTCGGTCCCACGCCTGTGCTGATCAATCGGACGTCAGTCAATCAGTCAGTGCCACGTCACAAGTTCTGACGTCAGTCATTTGGATGCCAGTCAATCGAGCACAAGCAGTTTTCACTTCACCTGTCGAACGTCACTCATATGTACGCCGGTTAGGCATGGTAGCCAGTGCATGCAAACCAGTCGCAAATTACACTCAGCCCCAAGTCACTCGGTCAGAGGTCACCCGAGACGGTACCGTGCCGTCAGTCCGCCGGTCAGCCCGCGGGTCGGCCCAATCGACGACCTTATTCACACTTTCGGCTTGACCTTGATGCCGCAGGTGGCCGTGGCCACCCGGGGCTCGCGGACGCCCTGTATCCACACCACGGAGATCCATTGCGGAAGTGAGAAGGTGGTGCGTCGCCACACCTGCAGCATCGAGAACAACTGCACGCGCCAGCGGAAGTCGATCAGCTGTTCGGCGACACTGGCGGCGTTACCGGCGTACTGGTTGACGTGCACGTACCAGGCGGGCACCAGCTGGTCGACGCTGGTGGTGTAGCAGGCGGGCAGGGGCATCGATTTGTATCCTTTTGTGGGGGCCATGGCCCCACCAATGTTGATCTTGGTCCCCCCAATGTTGATTTGCCCCCCCCCCCCAATAACCTATGCTATTTTATGGTGATAAGGAAGCTAAAGGGGGAAAATGAAAAACACCATGCTAAGTAGAAACATTGATGTTAGCCAGCACATTTTGTACTGAAAAGAAACAGATTTGGATTAGATAGTGGACTGACTCTCCACCTTTTGCCGAAAAATGTAAAATTGTGTGCAAAAAACAAACAAAATAGCTAGATTTCCCTCCACTGTGGAAGTACAGCTTACATCATAAAATGTTGAGATTATCGATGCTGATGCATTTTAAACCACATTGTCTGAAAAAAATATTATAAGCAACTAAACAACAGTTGCATGGTCATACTGATGTTTGTACACACCACCAATGGCAAAACCACATGCATATGGAGCTTGAACATGATTAATTCCATTTTCAATTTCCAGTCATTGTCAAACTTGCATGCAAATCATGGTTATCATTGAGATTGTGGATATACAAACTATAATTATCTTCAGCAACATACCCATCACACCATCAGCTTGATATTTACCAAGGTACCTACCTACATGTCCAATGACAATGTGCATGCATTCAATATTGGCAACCAAATCTCAAACTGAACCAACAAAAGCCACGTGTGAGCCAATCTGCCAGCCTATGAAAACATGAGAGAAAAGTCAGCAAGAAGCCGTATAGACACCTCATTATAATTGATATTTCTGAAGAAAGCAATAGGTATTAAGCTATGGCCACACATGACTTCTTAAACAAACCCTATAGAGTCATACAAGACCAGTATCTGGTAGCGCGCATTATTAAATGCCACCCACAATACTATTACCTTAGAAGGTACACCAAAGTTCGCCTTCAAGCTTTGCTGACGTCATAGTTATTTCTCTTATATTGCAGAAATTGGTAGCGTCAGGCGTGTTTCAATTTCACTGCGCATGAGACAGTTAAAGCATTTTTCAAATGTAAATTTTCAAAGTTTAAAGAGCCTAACCCAGCCAAACCTAACCTATCATAAGTTGCTGTTGAATACAAAATGATTGATAAATTTGCAGTTTTAGGTGATTTTTTTTTGTTTGAATTTTTCTTCTGAATACCATGTTCATAACGGTGACTAAGATGATGGGACCACTTATTTTTGGTGCATATTCATTTATTTTAATTTGAAGAAAACAATTTGACAAATTTTCCAACTTAAAAAACCTAAACCAACCTACCCTAACCAAACCTAACCCATTTGTTTGCTTTATGGTGACAAATGTGGGTAAACAAAATTTATTGGTTGGTTGGTTGGTTATTTGGGCTTACGGCCACACTGACTGCGTTGGTCATACAGCGCCCATAAAACTTTTCTTGTTCCCACCTTAAAGCACAATAATACCCAAAAGTTTCCCAAACAGATTTACAAACATGTTCACAAAAAATATAATTTTGTCTTCAAAAGCAGCTTAGGTTAGGTTAGGCTGGGCTAGGTTTCTTTTTTAAGGTTGAGAATTTTCAGAAAATAACTTAATTGACTTTTTTTTCTCAAAAGATAGGCTAGGCTAGGTTAGGTTAGATTTTGTTGCATTAAAAAAACATTTATGTTTATGCTATGTTACCGAACTCAAAGCCCGTTTTGGCATTATTTTGCTCACAACCTGAAAAGTAAACATTTGCACAGAAAATAAGTGGGTCCAATCATCTTAGTCAACTTCATAACATGGCATTCTGCAGAAAATAAAAAAACGAAAGAAAAAAGAACAGCTTAAACTGCAAAGTTACCAAATAATTCGCAATTTTTGGGGACACTTTTTTGGAAGACGACACGACGACGACGACCATGGACCCGAGTCCACTGTATGACACTGTAGTCGCATGCTATGACTGCTATGCTAAGTTTTTATGTTGACATGTGTTGTGTACTGGTCTTTTGCTTATGTGACTTCACCTGTTACTGGGCGATTTTGCTCGTTGGCGAGGATGCTGAATAAACATAAGCATACACATCGTCAAATAAAAAAATCAGAATTATTGAGGTCTGAAAATATAGTGGGCGAAATCCGATGAGTTTTTCGTTGGGGGGGGATAAGTACGTTGACACTTCGGCCCCCCCAATGTTTTTCAAAAATCGACACCCCTGCAGGCGTCACCGTGGCGTGTTGCGCGTCACCGTGGCGGCTATGGTGGCCAGCGCCGGCGGCGGGGACGACTTGGTGGGCGCCAGCGCGCCCGCCACTTGGCCGTCGACCAGCGTGGCCAGCGCCAGCGGCGAGGCCGGAGGCCGCCTGACGCCGGCTCGCAGCAGCGCCAGCACCGTCAGCCGGAACACGTCGCCTTCGGTGAGGGCGCTGAGCGCCGCGTGCCGCACCAGCCGCTGCCGCAGCGTTGGCATGGCACGCGCCAGCTGCTCACAGCTGGTCGGCCGCTTCTGGCAGAAGCGGCCGCCGCGCCAGCCGGACGCGCCCCCTGCGGCGATAGCGAGCGTGGCGAGTGCGACGCACGTCCACACGACGAGCCGCGCATGCCGCATGGTGGCGCGGTACAGGGTACTGGGGCGGCTGTGGCTCGGCCGACTCTTTTGACATGAGGACACCGTGAGAGGTGACTGGCGCTGAGCCAGCCCGACACGTGCAGCGGCGCAGTCAGTGGCGAACGGTGAGGGCCACACGAACGGTCAGGCCACACGAACGGTGAGGATCGCGCAAACGATGCGGGTCACACGGACAGTGAGGGCCACATGTACGGTTGCGCTGTATCTTTAACTCTGGAACATGGTCTTAAATTGGATTACTTTGAACGCGCTTCTTTTCTTAGTTATCTTTGAAGAACAAAATGGCAGGACCGTTTGCACCCATCCTCTTCCTCGCACTTGTTAAATCGGCACCACGATTTTGACCTGAGGTCAGTGAAGTTGTGTTGCGCACGTCTGGAGAGGAACATGTCCCTCCATTGTTAAATTATGTCTACCTCCCCTGTTCCAACGCTAAATTATGGCCATCCAAAGTCAGATCTGAGAAGTTTAGAACATACCCATCCGCTCAATATGCACAAGCAAGAGCCTCTTGATACGATGGCGTAGTGAAATTTGTGTTCTGTAATCGATCTCATGTGTCCACGAAATCGCTTTCATCAAATGAGATCTCTGCTTGATGTCAAGGCCAAAATGCAAACTTGAATAGGTCAAGCTTTACATGCAACGATATCTCTTCCCGGGGTCTTTGATATGCTCAAGCTTATTTCGACTATTTGCCAAATTCACTTTCTGGCATTGAATTGGTTCGATAATTTTGAGCTGAAGGCAAGGACAGGTTGTAATCTTGGGTAGATGAAGCATTAAAGGTGAGACAAAAATTGCATAAAGACCCGCAATTCAAGTACCCACCAACCGATCCCAGAATTTGTATTCTGGCTTAGAATAGTTAGGTACCTCGTGCTGTGGGGTGCAGTCCAGGTTAAATTTCGCAGGCAGCTCGTTCTCTGCCAACCTCCACCTTTTCCCATGTGCGTGTTCGTACCGCAAACCACCAAAATACAGCAAAACGGATGATACAAACATCATTCAAATCAAGCGAAGTAATACAAACAAACAAATTCTGTCACCATCTCCAAGCGCATTATCCTGCTAGCAACTTATGTACGTAGGATATCGTAATAAGTTCCATATGGATGGAGCTTAATAGCAAAATTCCACCTATCTATCTTTCTCTCTCTCTCTCTCTCTCTCTCTCTCTCTCTCTCTCTCTCTCTCTCTCTCTCTCTCTCTCTCTCTCTCTCTCTCTCTCTCTTTCTCTCTCTCTTTCTCTCTTTCTCTCTTTCTATCTTTCTCTCTTTCTCTCTTTCTCTCTTTCTCTCTTTCTCTCTTTCTCTCTTTCTCTCTCTCTTTCTCTCTTTCTCTCTTTCTCTCTCTCTTTCTCTCTCTCTTTCTCTCTCTCTTTCTCTCTCTCTTTCTCTCTCTCTTTCTCTCTCTCTTTCTCTCTCTTTCTCTCTCTCTTTCTCTCTCTCTTTCTCTCTCTCTTTCTCTCTCTCTCTCTTTCTCTCTCTCTCTCTTTCTCTCTCTCTCTCTTTCTCTCTCTCTCTCTTTCTCTCTCTCTCTCTTTCTCTCTCTCTCTCTTTCTCTCTCTCTCTCTTTCTTTTGGTGCACAACTTGGGAATTGTCTCAATATAATGTCTTGATAAGCACAAGTGGCAATGATGCTGTGCTTATGAACTACAAAGCCAGTGTGAGCTCATACATGTGGAATGATGATGCTGAAGCCAAATGCTACTAATCCATTTTAGCATCAAGGTGAATTTAGCTTTGTTGATTCAGTTCACTTTTGGATTTATGCTAATAAAACTGACACTGGAAAATCATTGTTTGCACAAGTCAAAGGCAATTATTTCATGACACACATTTTGTTCAATGACATGACTACCAAAATGAATAGACATAATGACATAGATGATAAATGCAACTATGATCCACAAGGACTGACAGACTGTGAGTGAGAATGGAGTCTGACAACTCGTCCAACATTCAACTACCCTGAACATTCAACTACCCTGTTGGTGAAGAAATGACTCTTAACGTTGTCAGGCTATGGTTAAATTTCAGTGTTAATTGATGACCACTAATGGCATCATGGCTGTTACATTCATGGGTCTAATATTTGTTGTGCACTGTGCAGGTCTTAATGCTGACAGTTAGAAACATTGAGGATGCTTCCAGACATTCAGGATGCATCTGCATCCCAAAACAACAGCTGCACATGGAAATTTTTCATACCCAAGCCAGCTTTGAGCCCATGTCTGATTGGCCAAAGATGTCAGTCCAAACATGTTTAATTACCTTTTTAATCTCAATGAGATATTCCTTGCATAATACAAGCCAGCCCACAATTTAATTCGCCAATACCAACACACCTCACGTACCGCACAAGCAATGAGTGAGGTGCGCCACTTTCGTAAACCAAGCGCCAGTAAGGGATTCGTCCGTTGTTACCAATTCGCGTCTTGAATATTTCCCATGTTACCATATACCCAACTTTTGCCGTTCTTGTTCGGCAGACAAGAAAGTTTCTTATCCGTTTCGGTCTGTCGCGGTGTGAACCGAGCTTAAGTGATGCGGATCCGCTGACGTGATTCGGCTCATGAAAGCGCTGACGATGAATTCACTGACGTGGATGAGATCCGCCGTTACAAGGTCACGAACTGAAAATTGCTGATGCGGGTGGAATCCATTGCTATAAAAGTCGCTGACATGAACATTACTGAATTACATTAAATTTGTTTGGGAAACTTTTGGGTATTATTGTGCTTGAAGGTGGGAACAAGAAAAGTTTTATGGGCGCTGTATGACCAACGCAGTCAGTGTGGCCGTAAGCCCAAATAACCAACCAACCAACCAAGAAAAATTGTTTACACACATTTGTCACCATAAAGCAAACAAATGGGTTAGGTTTGGTTAGGGTAGGTTGGTTTAGGTTTTTTAAGTTGGAAAATTTGTCAAATTTTTTTCTTCAAATTAAAATAAAATGAATATGCACCAAAAATAAGTGGTCCCATCATCTTAGTCACCGTTATGAACATGGTATTCAGAAGGAAAATTCAAACAAAAAAAAATCACCTAAAACTGCAAATTTACCAATCATTTTTTATTCAACAGCAACTTATGATAGGTTAGGTTTGGCTGGGTTAGGCTCTTTAAACTTTGAAAATTTACATTTGAAAAATGCTTTAACTGTCTCATGCGCAGTGAAATTGAAACACGCCTGACGCTACCAATTTCTGCAATATAAGAGAAAAAACTATGACGTCAGCAAAGCTTGAAGGCGAACTTTGGTGTACCTTCTAAGGTAATAGTATTGTGGGTGGCATTTAATAATGCGCGCTACCAGATACTGGTCTTGTATGACTCCATAGGGTTTGTTTAAGAAGTCATGTGTGGCCATAGCTTAATACCTATTGCTTTCTTCAGAAATATCAATTATAATGAGGTGTCTATACGGCTTCTTGCTGACTTTTCTCTCATGTTTTCATAGGCTGGCAGATTGGCTCACACGTGGCTTTTGTTGGTTCAGTTTGAGATTTGGTTGCCAATATTGAATGAATATTGAATGCATGCACATTGTCATTGGACATGTAGGTAGGTACCTTGGTAAATATCAAGCTGATGGTGTGAGGGTATGTTGCTGAAGATAATTCTAATTTGTATATCCACAATCTCAATGATAACCATGATTTGCATGCAAGTTTGACAATGACTGGAAATTGAGAATGGAATTAATCATGTTCAAGCTCCATATGCATGTGGTTTTGCCATTGGTGGTGTGTACAAACATCAGTATGACCATGCAACAGTATGACCATGTTTAGTTGCTTAGCATATTTTTTTTCAGACAATCTGGTTTAAAATGCATCAGCATCGATAATCTCAACATTTTATGATGTAAGCTGTACTTCCACAGTGGAGGGAAATCTAGCTATTTTGTTTGTTTTTTTGCACACAATTTTACATTTTTCGGCAAAAGGTGGAGAGTCAGTCCACTATCTAATCCAAATCTGTTTCTTTTCAGTACAAAATGTGCTGGCTAACATCTATGTTTCTACTTAGCATGGTGTTTTTCATTTCCCCTTTAGCTTCCTTATCACCATAAAATAGCATAGGTTATTGGGGGGGGGGGGCAAATCAACATTGGGGGGACCAAGATCAACATTGGTGGGGCCATGGCCCCCACAAAAGGATACAAATCGATGCCCCTGCCCGCCTGCTACACCACCAGCGTCGACCAGCTGGTGCCCGCCTGGTACGTGCACGTCAACCAGTACGCCGGTAACGCCGCCAGTGTCGCCGAACAGCTGATCGACTTCCGCTGGCGCGTGCAGCTGTTCTCGATGCTGCAGGTGTGGCGACGCACCACCTTCTCACTTCCGCAATGGATCTCCGTGGTGTTGATACAGGGCGTCCGCCAGCGCCTGGTGGCCACGGCCACCTGCGGCATCAAGGTCAAGCCGAAAGTGTGAATAAGGTCGGCGATTGGACCGACCCGCGGGCTGACCGGCGGACTGACGGCACGGTACCGTCTCGGGTGACCTCTGACCGAGTGACTTGCGGCTGAGTGTAATTTGCGACTGGTTTGCATGCACTGAGTGACTAACTGGCGCGCATATGAGTGACGTTCGACAGGTGAAGTGAAAACTGTTTGTGCTCGATTGACTGGCATCCAAATGACTGACGTCAGAACTTGTGACGTGGCACTGACTGATTGACTGACGTCCGATTGATCAGCACAGGCGTGGAGCCGACCGGTGTAGGATCTGCTTATGTGGGCTGGGATGCTGATGTAGGTGTATCTTACCGACAATGGAATTATTCACATGAGGCTGACTGACATGGGCTTACTGGCCCTGGGCTTACTTTTGGTGAGACTTATTGATGTGTGAATCGGATTTGTTGGAGTAAGTGATGCGGATCCGCTGACGTCATTCAGCTCATGAAAGCGCTGACGATGAATTCACTGACGTGGATGAGATCCGCCGTTACAAGGTCACGAACTGAAAATTGCTGATGCGGGTGGAATCCATTGCTATAAAAGTCGCTGACATGAACATTACTGACTCAGAACCCGCTGGTGAGACAATCGCTGATGAGTCACCGACTGCTGCGAGGCTCGTCAGTGTGACTCGCACTGATATGCGACCAACCAAACTTCTGGCAGATTGTTTTGGAACAGCATGTACGCAGCGAGCTACCAGCATGACTACGAGCCAGCGGCACTTCATTAATTGCATTACAGCTTACTGGAGCGGTGTTTGTCAGGTGTGCCGACTGTTTACGGAGGTGCTAGCACAGGTGCTGCTGTATTGATGCATATTTGGGCCATTGGACTGGTGAAATATATCAGTTGCGTTATTTTAGTTCTTGGTGATTGAAGCTGGTTCGGGTCTGCTGAAGCACAAAACAAAATTATTGAAGCACACCAGTTACCCGGTTGGAAACCGCTCCTTAGACCTGGGTGGATATCCGGAATGTAGGTATTTTGTGTCCAAAATGTCCAGCGTCTTCCATAAACTTAATGTTAAACTGAATGCTAACTTAGACTATAATGTTGCAACCATCAGTAGGCCCAAAGCCGGTCCCGTGTAGTCCTGATCCACGATCGATGCCAATGAAGCATTGTAGGTCACCATTGCATTCAGCCGTATCTCAACCCTGTGTTACTTTCAACCTCAATGTGTTCTTGTCCCGTATTCCACCGGCATAGTCCTGCGTCGTCTGTCCATTCTCAACTGTTCCTGCAATATCTGTCAGTGTTTGGTGCATCAGTCTCTGTGACTACGTCTTCGGAACAGCAGTCTCCGTGGATCTAGACAGAAATTACCAGCCATCAGCTGGGCGAAACAAACATCAGTCAACAGCGCTGTTCGGTTGGTAGCGACACCTGGCGCCCTCTTTTTAACCACTAGCGACATCTGTCCGTCTGCGCTATATGTTTGTTGTTTGCATATTGGATGGTTCTAGGTGCACCTTATGCACGATCATGGCGAATGGCGCCGCCCACACTGTTTCGCTGGTGGGCCACGGGATTAGGTAATGTCCCGAGTGGTGCGAATGATGAACCCGGGGCCTTTGGTACCCAGAGCTCAACACCTTAACCACTCGGCCATCCCCACCTACGGCGCTACATGTGATGCCACACCACGTGACGCCATCGGTTAATTGGGTGGCGACACCAATCATTGAAAAGATCTCGCAATCAACATCCGACTTTTATACATGGTTCTACTGGATGACCTTCAAGATCTGTTTATGGGTCATTTTATCTATAATGTTCATGCTTAATCGACTCTTGTGCAAACAAAGAGAGAAACGGGTTTGAAATTATCCGGATAGTATTTCTAAGTATGGTAGAACATTAGCGATGTGCGATTCACTGCATTTCAACAAATAGGTCGATGAACGGATCGGGTCGAAGTGTTGAACTCGTTTTGAAGCTTTCGAAATGTTTTACAAACGCTATTCTCGAGCACTTGTCGGTACACATGGACACCAGATACAGCTTCAGCATCCTAATTAAACCCATAGTGACTGATCCTCCAAAATAAGCCATCTAGTGCTAATCTGGGTCAATGGCGTCGAGTAACCTTAGAGAGCTCAATGATCCATATAAATAGTGGAGGCGAATTGTTCAGTTCCCTTTCACATGCAGCATTGGCCATTTGCCGTGCCCCTCACCGTCGTGTGACCACCACCGTTCGCCATTGGCCATTGGCCATTTGCCGTGCCCCTCACCGTCGTGTGACCACCACCGTTCGCCATTGGCCATTGGCCATTTGCCGTGCCCCTCACCGTCGTGTGACCACCACCGTTCGTGATGGTCGTGTGACCCCCCACTAAGTGAGGTTAATTTCCGATCATTCACGACTTGGGGAAACAACTACGTAACATGTTCCCAATTACAACGTCGTAGGCCAGCTACTTAACATGCCTCTTAAATTCTTTGTACACCATTGGTCGGAAAATGTTGTTCCACATCAGCTTTACCAAACGTCGGCGAGCTGACAGCATCGGTGCTCCGTGGTCGCGAAAAAAAAACCAGGAGGGACATCAGTGCTCTGCATGGATGATGGTGCATGCATAATCCGCGGACACACCGACATCCAGACGTTTTATCCACCTAACCTGAGCATGAGACTACATCGAGCGACCAGTGACCAGCGTCGGGACGATTTATTGGCAGAACTACAGCGCATTGCCGACCCGACGATCTGCTGCAGACACATGTGGACGCCGCATGCTGTCGACAGCGTGTGGTCGGACGCTCGTCAATGTGCCGACAAAACGTCGGCACCAAGCGGTCTATAACAAAACCGCACATCCACCCATCTGTCCAGCGTCCAGCCCGCACATCCACTCATCTGTCCAGTGTCCAGCCGCCACATCCACCCATCTGTACAGTGTCCAGCACGCACATCCACTCATCTTATACAGTGTCCAGCCCGCACATCCACTCATCTTATACAGTATCCAGCGGCACATCCACTAATATGTCCAGTGTCCAGCCGGCACATCCACTCATCTTATACAGTGTCTAGCCCGCACATCCACTCATCTTATACAGTGTCCAGCCCGCACATCCACTCATCTTATACAGTGTCCAGCCGGCACATCCACTCATCTTGTGCAGTGTCCAGCCGGCACATCCACTCATCTTATACAGTGTCCAGCCCGCACATCCACTCATCTTATACAGTGTCCAGCCGGCACATCCACTCATCTTATACAGTGTCCAGCCGCACATCCACCCATCTGTCCAGCGTCCAGCCCGCACATCCACTCATCTGTCCAGTGTCCAGCCGGCACATCCACTCATCTTATACAGTGTCCAGCCCGCACATCCACTCATCTTATACAGTGTCCAGCCGGCACATCCACTCATCTTATACAGTGTCCAGCCCGCACATCCACTCATCTTATACAGTGTCCAGCCGGCACATCCACTCATCTTATACAGTGTCCAGCCGCACATCCACCCATCTGTCCAGCGTCCAGCCGGCACATCCACTCATCTTATACAGTGTCCAGCCCGCACATCCACTCATCTTATACAGTGTCCAGCCGGCACATCCACCCATCTGTACAGTGTCCAGCACGCACATCCACTCATCTTATAGTGTCCAGCCCACACATCCACTCATCCCGTACAGTGTCCAGCCCGCACATCCACTCATCCTGTGCAGTGTTCAGCCGGCACATCCACTCATCCTGTACAGTAGGGTGACCTTTTTTAAATACTTTTTTCGAAATGTTTTGCTAACTCCCCTTATTCTGATACAGTTTGTTATGCTGATTCCGAATATCAACTTCTTTTCAACTTTTTCTATTTTTCTTTGCCCGCACGGATCGATTGAAGTATTTCGAATTCTGGATTTTTGACATATTTTGAGCTGTGGTTACCAATAGAAGCAAAACATAGTTTAAACTATATATTTTCATTAAAGCTTGGACAGTGGAGATTCACTTAACGGGAAGATCAGTGCACTTCCATAATCCATTCATACTGAAAATTAACTTTCAAATGAAGCGTGCGTATAGTTCAGGCTTTCTTCATAGATGGCGCTAGTGTCCGACGACGAGCTCCACACTTTGCATTTGGCGATATTGTGGCGACCAAGTAATATTGACGACTAAATTAATTATTAGGTGGTAAACTAGACACGCTAACAATTATTTTCAAGTATATCGATGCGAACTGTTGGCCATCAGTGTCCAAGTCTAGGCATTTGAATCGCGAATTTGCAGATATTAGCAGAATACACGGTGAGATTTCCGCTCATAGATATTTTGAACAGCGAAATATACTTAGAATCTGTTAGATTCTAAGTGTTAGGATTGTATTTAGTATTTAGACATGTCATGCTTTCATTGCAAACACATTACGGTTTTCAGTGGAGGCCACACTGCCACGATGACCATGTGCGTCAGAGACATTGTGCACTTTCTTCGTTACCTGACCTGGGTGCATTTTGGGAAATTGTATTTTGTTTAGGGCGTTTGCGTCCTGTCTTTCGGCACCGACTACCACTGCCGATGTTTCAATTGTTAGTTTGACCGACCTCTCAGTTGACTGCGAGTGACAAGGAACTCCTGTCTGAAGTGTTCTTCGATGAGCTTTAGTATGTTTTCCTCATTCATTTTTTCGTGTTCAAGACGGTTCTATGTCTTGCCCGTCTGTCATACACTGATGAACATTAGCCAATTCCGTGTATGACTCAGCACACCAGTTCACGCGCGGAGATTACAATGGCCGAAGATAATTTGAATGGCCGAATTGTGCCCCCATTCCGTGGAGAGATTTTTATTTTGGCGTACGGTTTTGATCATGCTGACAGCCTCCATCCTGACCGCTTGGTCATTGTCACCCAGCATGGCCAGCATGACGTTTTCGGGGTGTGCCATATGCATGTTTCTCGTCGTGGTCTTTGTAATGGTTTCCATCCCGATGCCGTGGAAATGCTCTTTCTGTCGTCTCATCTGCTCGCACAGGTGGCCGGCCGGGCCCATGCACCACATTCCACTTATCTTTTATTGCCATCACAGTTGGCACGTATACACATACACACACACAACATATTTCACTAGGCTACATAGTGGAACAGATGGCTCAGATACAAAGACATAATAGCGTAGAATACGGATCTGGGCCGCGTACCATCTCGCCATGTACATTTTTTTTGCATGCACACCATCCCACATACTATCAGTGGTACCATTGGTCGAGGACTTAGCACATTGATACATCAGCCTCATATCAGTGCTTAGGCCCTGCTCCACACGTGATGGCAGCTCTGGAAAATCCTCAAACGTTACCATAGCAAACACAACGTCTAGCTTGTGGACATCTCCCACAATACATTTTCAGATTGGCCCAGAGAACGTGCTGGGCCCGGCTGTTTTTCCGTCCAGCAGTCCAAACAGAGCTCGATGGGGAAATTCCGCCTGGTAGCACAAGCAAATATTTCGACCCACAGGTCGCCCCATCAGTTATTCAGAATGTGCCATCCATCACCCCTACCACCAAACAACCTGGCTGGTTTCATGGCCACCAATGAAGGCAATGTTTTGCGCACCTGCCATACGATCATGCAGAAAATCTTTGAGCTTTTGCGCGACACTGTGCCCGGTGTGCTTTCCGTCACACACAAAATGAACTACATGCACATCCCCGGGATGCATATTTACAGAGACATGGTGTACACTCATCTTTTCATACGACAAACGACCCGATTTGATTTGATTACGACAACTCTCGTCTGGTCGTCACGGTCATCACAAAATACGGCAGCACAGTCCTTCGCCATACCATATGCTTCTATTTTACACTTTCTGCTCACATCAATAGCTTTTCGCACCTTCGATTTCGTGATTACATCCACACTTCTTCTCCAAAAGCGACAGAAACGATGTCAATATTTTAGATGCCTTTCTTGCACCGGTATCGGTAGCGTCCAGTGTCTCCGCAACGGCAGTCAGATTTAATGATTTGCTTCTCTTAGGTAAGTGCCAATAAGGGATGGCATACTCATCTGATTCATCGGCAGATTCTTCGGGTTGTCATCATGTTGTCGCTGCTGAGACTGCTCGTCTGTTGAGCTGGCTTCGAATCGGGAAGCGCGTGCGACTGACTGCGACATTGACTGTGCTGCCATGTTTCTCCATTTCAGCGACGTCGCTCGATCAACGTCACCTATAGACTGCAGCTTTTGCCCGATTTTTTCCTAAAAAATGTAGGTACCTACGTCGTCGACATGTTCATTGAACATGTCGACGATGTACATTTTGGCTTGTAGGATCCACCATACATCATCGATCTTAATGCTTAGAATGTATTAGATTCTAGGTATACCCCGCTGTGCACAATATTTAGAAGATGAAAGCTCACCGTGTATTCTGCTAACATCTACAAATTTGCGATTAAAATGTTTCCACTTGGACACTGATGGCCACCAGTTCCCACCCATATGCTTGAAAGGAATTATGAGTATATCTAGTTTGCCATCCAATAATTAATATAGTCGTCAATAATACATGTCGCCACAATATCGCCGAATGCAAAGTGTGAAACGAGACGTTTGACACTAGCGCCATCAATGAAGAAAACCTGAACTATGCATACGCTTCATTTGAAAGTTAATTTCGGTATCAATGGATTATGGAAGTGGACTGATCTTGCTGTCAAGTGAATCTCAATTGTCCAAGCTTTAATACAAACCACTACTTTATGCTATATTTTGCTTCTGTTGATAACCACAACTCAAAACATGTTAAAAATTCAGAATTAGAAAAACTTCAATCGATCCGTGCGGGCAAAGAAAAATCGAAAAAGTTGAAAAGAAGTTGATATTCGGAATCAGCATAACAAACTGTATCAGAATAGGGGGAGTTAGCAGTGTACAGTGTCTAGCCCGCACATCCACTCATCTTATACAGTGTCCAGCCCGCACATCCACCCATCTGTCCAGTGTCCAGCCCGCACATCCACTCATCCTATACAGTGTCCAGCCCGCACATCCACTCATCTTATACAGTGTCCAGCCGGCACATCCACCCATCTGTCCAGTGTCCAGCCCGCACATCCACTCATCCTATACAGTGTCCAGCCCGCACATCCACTCATCTTATACAGTGTCCAGCCCGCACATCCACCCATCTGTCCAGTGTCCAGCCCGCACATCCACTCATCCTATATAGTGTCCAGCCCGCACATCCACTCATCTGTCCAGTGTCCAGCCCGCACATCCACTCATCCTATACAGTGTCCAGCCCGCACATCCACTCATCTTATACAGTGTCCAGCCCGCACATCCACTCATCTGTCCAGTGTCCAGCCCGCACATCCACTCATCTTATACAGTGTCCAGCCCGCACATCCACTCATCTGTCCAGTGTCCAGCCCGCACATCCACTCATCTTATACAGTGTCCAACCTGCACATCCGCTCATCTTATACAGTGTCCAGCCGGCACATCCACCCATCTGTCCAATGTCCAGCCGGCACATCCACTCATCTGTTCAGTGCCCAGCCCGCACATCCACTCATCTTATACAGTGTCCAGCCCGCACATCCACTCATCTTGTACGGTGTCCAACCCGCACATCGACTCATCTGTTCAGTGCCCACCCCGCACATCCACTCATCTTATACGGTGTCCAACCCGCACATCCACTCATCTGTTCAGTGCCCAGCCCGCACATCCACTCATCTTATACGGTGTCCAACCCGCACATCCACTCATCTGTTCAGTGTCCAGCCCGCACATCCACTCATCTGTTCAGTATCCAGCCGGCACATCCACTCATCCTATACAGTGTCCAGCCCGCACATTCACTCATCCAGTAGTGTCCAGCAATCACACCCAGATCCTCACATACACATCCACCTACTTTTCCAGTGTCCAGCCCGCACACTCAGCCACCAGTTGTTTTTAACTCTGCACCATGTTCTCCATTTCCTTTGTCGAACGACCTCGAAATGGTCCGAGGCGGCCGAAGATACTTCAGTTCAAACACCAGCACTCAATCAAACCGGACGCAACCTGCAAAACCGAATGTCCGCTGATCGCGTGTTTACATGTGTGTACAGTGTAGATACATTTACTGCCACGTAACAGTTGCAAGCTGTGGACGATGGTGTGGCCAACGGATCGCGGGAGGGAAAAATGAACTTGTCATACCATTCGTTCCAGTCAACATGGGTGTAGCCACGGTTTCACAATTGGGGGGGGGGGGACAAACCAGGGACGCGGTTAGTTTGGACAGGATAGAGGGGTAGCCGGCCTATCCACCCCCCCCACAAAAAAAAAAAATCCTTGGATTTCAGCCACTTCATTTTCAATGGCTGGCATTCAGATTTACCATTGCTAAAAATAATATTTTGGGGACAAAAAGTTCCGCCAAAATTAGCAAGTTTCACCCCTTATCACTGCCTATGTCCATCTAGTTTTATGTCGTATATGCTGGGCCCGATTTCACAATCACCATAGACCCGATTTCACAATCATATTGTTATCGTGTGATCCGACGTAATCATATGTGAACGGATATTTCAGCTGAAGCGTACGCCCAGGGTCACCCGCATTGACGCGCCTCCCAGGAAGTGTTCCCTCTCCAGACGCCTGACCCGAATGAAAATTCCTGGTCCCACCTCTGTCTATAGCTGTGTGTGACACACAAATGGTTACTATGCAGTAAATATTCGCCGTGTTGACGGAACTACCAACATTTGGAAACGTGCTCCTTACTACTATAACTTAATATATGTCCCACATATTATCACGGAAGAGGAGCAGAGAAGCAGGGACCGTATTGCCTTCCTCCCCGGATTTTGGTCCGCAACCTTACCATTAATCCTAATGGGCATTAAATGGAAAAAATCGGCTTATAGAAGCTTGCCCCATCGCCTTTTCGAACGTTTCTATGCCGCCGAATCTAAAATCGCTAGCGTTTCGGTGTTATATTTATTTGTAAATTGATCGTGTAGTAAGCATATAACACACTATATGTTTCAACTCAACCCTTCATGCGGTATAAGCATTGCGTATATTATGCTGATGTTTTATGTTATGGATACATACACCTGTCGATCATTCGGATACCACGCAAGGGCATCCTGTGGTCTTACGCATGGGCATACTAACAACCATACAGCTAATGGAGGCGCCTATAGGAAGAATCGACAGAGTATGCTGAACGTAACACAAAATCGAGAAAGAAACTTCTGAGGTACCTTTGGGAAGTAGTTGTGCGAAAGACACTCAAAATGTTGAAGATGAAATGGAACGCAATATGGATGAGAGCATCACATATGAACGTTGTCTGCGTGCACATCGACAACGTTATTATCACTTGCATTATCCGGATACCTTCGGATTACATGTTCGGTAGCATTCGTTACCAAATCAGGACAAGGTCATGCAGCCCGGCGTGCAGCAAACCGACTGAAAACTCGCGCGATGCAAGCAGCGGCAAACACTCGTCACTCGGCACCCATCCGGGCTTTGCAATCAGAGCGCCGCCCAACGACATCTCCGCGAAGGAAGCCGGCCACACTCGTCGCCTCTAAAAGTTCCACATTTCATCATCTCCGTGGCCGCTCTCTGGCTAATATTCGGCGGTCGGGTTTTAACCTTTTCCCGACGGTGGTGTGGAGACCAGAGTGCAGGCAGCGGCGCGGCGTGAATTTTTCAGCACCTCTGTTTCGGCGCGTCCCAGCACGTAAAAGTTGCACCGCTGGTGAACTGCCGCCGGCACAGAGTCAATTGCCAAGCCATGAATCTCTGGCGCCTGTATAATTGATCAGATTGAAGCAATAGGCGCCATCGTCGCTCGCGGTCGGTCGACTGATGGGGTGACAGTGCGCTCATTTATTAACGCCGCACCCGTTGGCCGTCGCGAGCGTTCGCCGATGGCGGTTCATTAGGCTCGCTGCGGCCCGACAATTGGCGTGGCGGCCGCCGTCACAGTGTCGTGTCAGCCGCTCAGGTCGCATGTCACCCGTGCAGGCGACCAATGATGCGAGCCGCCTGCCGCCACCCTCCCGGCCCCTGTGCAGAAGGATGCCCCGGCAGTAGCCAGTAGGACGCCTCGTTGGCTAGGTCCAGAGCCAGCCCACCGAGCTTCATTCCTTCAGCTTTGAAGGCATTCTGAAATGTTTCCTGGTACTTTCGGTTAGTTCAGCTCATGCGTGTCGTTTTATTTGCTTTTCAGAAGGTCGTTGCTTACGTCGTATGCATTGGCCTGGCACCAGCCTCTTCCTGGTGCTCCATGGGGTTGGCCCCCTTCGATGCGTGGCAGCCTTGCGAACAATGGATGGATTTATCTCCGCCCCCTCTCAGTCTATTCTGCAAAATGCCACAGGTGTTCTTGCGACATGTCGCAATCGGATGCAATGAGTGAAGCAACCCATACACTGAAGTCAAGTGGGCTGTGACATGTTATAGGCTGTGCTTTAAACTGACTCAATAATAGATCCCATTTCATCACATCGTATCTCATCACGAAGCAATTCGCAACAGAACCCCAAGTGCAGCGATCATATGCCTCGCTGGAACTGTTGTGCAGTTCAACAACCTCACTCGATAGACATGTGAACACTTCAAACTTACAAAAACATGATCCCATATGAAAGGATGCATGAGAAAAGGTAGACTGGCCAGGGCCTGGTAAACTAAGCCATGCAAATATTAGGGGTGGAGGCCACAAATCCGTGTTTGCTCTGTAGTTTTAGTGCACGGTGTGCACAGTTATAATAAGTAAGGTTAGGTTAGACCTCTTGGAAGTGCTAAAACCGAGCCTGCCCGATCACTGAAGTCGTTTTCTTTTTCCGGGTATAGTTCAAGGAAGTCTCTACCCTCGGCCTCGTTCCCAGTAATCGCCCACATAGGCTTTATTAGGTGGGCGACGAGCAAGGCCTCGTAAGGTTTATCTGGTCATAAGGAAGAATCGGTCCTCGGCCTCGTTCGAAATCAGTAATCGTCCGTATAGGCTTCATTAGGTGGGCGACGAGTGGGTCTAGTTCAAAATCAGTAAGCGTCCATATTGGCTTCATTAGGTGGGTGACGAGCGAAGCCTCGTAAGGTTTATCTGGTCAGTGGATGCATGTTGAGGTGTTTCTTGGTTGAAGTTAATCTTGCAATGTTTTGCAGTCCAATGTAATAGTTGAGATGATGCTACAGGATTCACACATTTACGTAACGTGATTTTGGTCTGGCAATAAGTGTGCTTTAAATAAGGTCGATAATAAATGACGTTGAGCTCCATCATATCTTGTCTCGGAAGAATTAACAGCAAACATAACTCGCAGAGTTTATATTCACTCGTTACAACCAGGTACTATGCCTCTCGACGACCACACTGGATGCAGGTGTCGCAGTACTACCTTGTCAAAACTCGTACATGTGACTCCACATAAATGCACGTAGGGGGGGGGGGGGGGGGAGTGCGAATTAGACTAGGCACATCACAAATTAAATGCGCTACTCTAATAGTCAATGAAGCTGCACACCGGTGCCAATTTCGTGGTTTTATGGTGCGTCGTTGCAAAACAATAAGCTTCTCAAAGGGATCCTGGTCGAGTCGGTCAGGTCACTCAAGTTATTTCTTTCCAGCCGTTGAAGAAAGACTCTCTCGGCCGGCGCCATCGCCCTTGAAATATCCATGAAATTCTGCGTTAGTTTCGGCTTTGTCATTTCATGCTAAAATCTGAAGCTGAATTAGACGATTTGAATTAAACAGAAGCCATTCATGGTGAAGCTAAGTGAACTTGAGGATGAAAGTGAATGTAAACCTCGTAAGTCCAATATTTGATTGTGAATTTTATACGATGATTCGGAATGGTGTATGTTCGATTTCAATAAAGCTCATAAGATATAGGCTTCAAGTGAGCTTAAGCAAAGTTCTACGTCAACGACAAAGCATGGTAGTTAGCACTCTCAAACCAACGGTACTTAAAATGTCTTGTGATTCATCGTTCACTTAGAGGATGAAAATCATCGGATGAATATAAGTTGAAATTGTCGACTAGGCCACCTGGATGAAACGAATGAAGCAAAACAAAAATGAAGCAACGCTGGATGAAATATTAGGCAACATTTTTTGGTGAGATTGCAGACGCAAAAGCGCCTACCTAGATACCATACAGATGTTCATTTTGGAATAAAATAGAGCTGGAATAGTCATCGGTGATCCCGAACGTTTTATCATCCCCTCATCCAAACGGCGCTACATGCAATGATTGAGCAAGAGAAACGAATGCAATGTCTCCAAAAAAACATTTACGATAACAATCGTCAGCGTCAATGGAACAGTGTATGTGTCAATAGCATTTAGTACTGCACTGCAATGAAATGGAAAGCAAGCCGAAAACCAAGCCATTTCTACGAGTATGATGCAATCAGGTATGTAAGCAATGAAGTTTGTGCCTCCCGAAGATTGTGATCGGATGGTTGCATTGCATGTATGCTATGCATAGTGTACATTTATATAAATATATGACATCAGAATATTATATGTACATAGTATACTAATATATATATATATATATATGTGTGTGTGTGTGTGTGTGTGTGTGTGTGTGTATGTGTGTAGACATGTAAATGTGTATATTGTATCATATACTTTAAGTATAGTATGCGGATATAATTTCTGACGCTTTCCAACTGATAATCGTGGTCACAGGGTAGGATTTCAGTGAAAATTGTATTTTAGGTAATATTTTTTATCGATGAACATCACAACAATTCGGCACGTCGAACTCTTCCACCTTGCTGGTCTTCATAATTCATCATCGGTGCTTGTAAAACATGTGCTGAAATATTTGCGACTATGGGCTTCTTTCTTCTCAATTTTTGCACCATTCCTCAGTTTTTTTTTGTGTGTGCATAGGGTGAGATACATAGCAACCAAGATCCAGATTGAGACCAAAAACTAGCTTCCGAGCAGACACTTCAGAAATTGTGAGGCCCTCTGAAAACCGAAGAAGGAACAAAATCATGCCGAGTCAGCATGACCGGAGAGAAGATAATCCGTCAGTCCCTCTCAGAGAGCGCTCCCACCGCCAGCAACACTCAGAACACCGGGCTAAAATGAAATTACGGCGCAGAGGCGGACGACTTGGTTTGGCACGTGGCTGCGAGTCAGCTCACACCGGCGCCGGCGGCGCTGCCCGATGAGCTGCCTCTCGACCCGGCACCGGCCACGCCAGGCCTGCCACGGACGACTTGGTTTGGCACGTGGCTGCGAGTCAGCTCACACCGGCGCCGGCGGCACTGCCCGATCAGCCGCCTCTCGACCCGGCACCGGCCACGCCAGGCCTGCCACGCTCCAGTGTCGTTCTCCGACCGCGGTCGTCCGTCGCCCGGCCGGCCGGCTTGTCGCGCGTTCAGTGCGCCATAAAGCGGGCCGGCGGCGGTGGCGCGCCGCCAGTCCATCGCGCCAGCGCGCCCCGGGGCGTCGTGGCGACCCATTGGCATGGACACCCGTGTCGCCGGCCGACGCCGAGCAGCTCCTAAATCGGCCGCCGCAGCCGTGCCACCCCTGGGAACTGCAGCCGTGCCACCCCTGGGAACTGCAGCCGCGCCGCGCTGCCGGCCTACCGGCACGTCTGACGGACGGGCGCGTCACCCTGCCGCCAGTCCTGCACGTCTGACGGACGGGCGCGTAACCCTACCGCCAGTCCTGCACGTCTGATGGACGGGCGCGTAACCCTGCCGCCAGTCCTGCACGTCTGACGGACGGGCGCGTAACCCTACCGCCAGTCCTGCACGTCTGATGGACGGGCGCGTAACCCTGCCGCCAGTCCTGCACGTCTGACGGACGGGCGCGTAACCCTACCGCCAGTCCGGTACGTCTGACGGACGGGCGCGTAACCCTGCCGCCAGTCCTGCACGTCTGACGGACGGGCGCGTAACCCTACCGCCAGTCCGGTACGTCTGACGGACGGGCGCGTAACCCTGCCGCCAGTCCTGCACGTCTGACGGACGGGCGCGTAACCCTACCGCCAGTCCTGCACGTCTGATGGACGGGCGCGTAACCCTACCGCCAGTCCGGCACGTCTGATGGACGGGCGCGTAACCCTACTGCCAGTCCGGTACGTCTGATGGACGGGCGCGTAACCCTACCGCCAGTCCGGCACGTCTGATGGACGGGCGCGTAACCCTACCGCCAGTCCGGTACGTCTGATGGACGGGCGCGTAACCCTGCCGCTAGTCCGGCACGTCTGACCGACGGGCGCGTAACATACCACCAGTCCGATATCTTTGACGAACAACAAGCAGAGCAGAGCAGAACAGCAGACGAAGCAGCATGCAAGATACAGCGCACAGGTGCATCTTTGCATAAGGCGACTGGTAGATATTTCGGTGACCAATATATTCTGAAAATACAGACAGCAGGGGCTCGGACACACCTTGTCAAGAGCGACTGGGCAGTGCTCCAGCTCAGGCGCATGCCCAACAGGAGCCATGACACCTGGCCAACAGGAACCCAGACACCTGACCAACAGGAACCATGGTACAGGTACCATGGTCACTTTTGATGCCAATTTGATCGTGACACCTTACCAACAAGAACCCAGGCATCTAACCATGATTACCAAGAGACAGGGGCACCTGACCAACAAGGACCGAAGCACCTGACCAACAGGGATCAGGATAGCTGACCAGTAGGGATCAGGGCACCTTGCCGACAGGAATCAGGGTAAGATTTTCAGTTTGAAACTCTGTATTTGCAGAATAATCTTTACCATCAAATTCCTGCATGATGACTTCGCTCCTACATTATTTTGCTACATAAGAAACTATTTTGGTGCCTCTGTGATTAAAGTTACCTAATTTCGATGTATAATACAAGAGTTCGGGAGTGAAATAACCCGTAGATCAAAACAAATCCTGAATTGTAAAATGAAGTTATAGATTTATTCCATGCCCATGTAGTTTTTTTCTTCTCTGAATGAGAATCAGCGCATCAGAGCGCAAATTCTTGGACATTTTGCTTTATAAAACAGCAATAAGTTGGCACAATTGCATTGTCGAACAACACTATTGAACATTCAGCGAGGAAAAAGAGAGGGCAATTTTCCGGAAAGGATAATGTTCCGGCTGACACGAAAATGGATAAGGCTGTTTCTCCAATACTGACAGGGGCCTAGGCGCCTCACTGGCAGGAACTCAGACATTTCACCAGCAAGAATCTGGACACATGACCAGCAGAACCCGGACACTTGACTAGCAGGGGCCCGGATACCTGACCAGCAGATCTGGATGCCTGGCCAACAGAGACCGGACACATGGCCAGCATGGACAGAACACCAGACCAGCAGGGGCCGGACACTTGACCAGCAGGGACCGGACACCTGGCCAGCGGGGACCGGACAGCCAACCTGACCAGCAGGAGACCGGACATCTGCCCAGCAGGAACCCGGATATCTGGCCAGCAGAGGACCGGACAACCGACCAGCAGGGACACCTGCCCAGCAGAGACCCGGACACCCGACCAGTAGGGGACCGGACAACTGCCCAGCAAGGACCCGGGCACCTGACCAGCAGGAACCCGGACACCTAACCAGCAGGAGACCGGACACCTGACCAGCAGGGACTCGGACACCTGCCCAGCAGGGACCCGGACACCTGACCAGCAGGAACCCGGACACCCGACCAGTAGGGGACTGGACAACTGCCCAGCAAGGACCCGGGCACCTGACCAGCAGGAACCGGGACACCTGACCAGCGGAGACCGGACATTTCCCAGCAGGGACCCGCCACCTGCCCAGCGGGGACCCGGCCACCTGCCCAGCAGGGACCCGCCACCTGCCCAGCAGGGCGGCGGTGCTGCCAGCATCCGTCAGTCGGCGGTGTCGGCCGCGCCGGCCGCCGTGACGTCCATTTGTAAATGAGAGCGGCCGCCGACTGAGCGGCCGTGGCGGCCGCCGTCAAAACGAGACGCACGACGCGCCGGCTAATTGGTGCCGGGTGTCCGGACGGCGCGTGTCGGCTGTATTTCCTGCGGCGCCGATCACCGGTCACAGTCGGGCCGCACGTCCGACGTCCGGCGCGCCAGGACGCCCGTCCGGGACGGGTGCGGCTCTGTCGCGGCCCTGGTCGTCAGCCGGGCCCGGTCAAGCTCCCAGTCTAGTCCCCAGTCCAGCCGTCAGTTCAGCCCGACGCGGCTTCGGTCTAACACTCAGTCCAGCTTCCAGTCCAGCCTCCAGTCCAGTCCCTAGTCCAACCTCCAGTTCAGCCCGACATGGCTCCAGTCCAACCCGCAGTCCAGCCTCCAGTCCAGCCTCCAGTTCAGCCTCCAGTCCAGCACCCGGTCCAGCCCGACATGGCTCCAGTCCAACCCTCAGTCAAGCCCCTAGTTCAGTCCCCCCCCCTAGTCCAGCCTCCAGCTCAGCCCCCAGTCCAGCCCGACATGACTCCAGTCCAACGCTCAGTCAAGCCCTCAGTCTAGCTTCCAGTTCAGCCCCCAGTCAAGCAACCGGTCCAACCCTCAGCCCAGTCCCCAGTCTAGATCCCGGTCCAGTCCGACATGGCTCCAGCCCAGTCCTCAGTCTAGCCTCCAGTCCAGCGCAACACGGCTTCGGTTCAGCCCCCAGTATAGTCCGAAACGTCTCCAGTCCAACCACCAGTGCAGCTCCCAGTCCAGCCCTCAGTTCAGTTCGATACGGTTCCAGTCAAGCCCTACGCGGCTTCAATAACTACCGATACGACATCCGATACCGGTACCGATATTCGGTATCACGACTACCGATATAAACCATTGTCCGATTCAGATGGCTCAGTCAGTTATGCAGCTGCCAATAATGTTGTATGAGGTCATGGCCGAGTTATATTCACACCATGTCTTGTCTGGAATGTACACATGCCCGCAGGGATGTCACAAGTCGCGCTTAGCACGTTAATTGACAATCACCGTGCAGGTTATCTGAGATAACTCTTGGACCGTTTATAGTAGTACTTCTAAATTTGGTATGCCTTGCGACAGTTGTGTTAAAAATACAGTTCTAGTCTATTACGGTTCCGGAGCTACAACAGGTCACCTACGTCACGACCACGTCGGAATGCAGCGTTGATGCACATTGAAGCATTCGCCACGAAGGAATCTTACAAGATATGGTCAAAAGTAAACTATGAATGTGTAGCAAATGATCAAAACGAAAATGCAAGAACACAAGGAAGCGACCTCAGATCAGTACACCATGTCAAAACGGAGGTTGAACTAAGAAAGCTATGTTTGTATATATTCGTGGCTAATTGATCTTTTTGAGAGCCGAATCACGTGCATTTGAAATATAACTTCTAATATTGTTCCAAGCTTGAAGTCAATATCAGGTGAGGTCAATGAGTTATGACCTGAAATATGTCTGGAGTTCTCGTATGCTCTGGATGGCTAAGATACAAATTATTGCAAAGTGAAGAGAACTAACCCGGGGTAATATTGCGTACTAATTTCATTTAGGAGGTGATTCGGATCCACAAATTTGATTTTAAAGCATGAGATGTTGTTTTTTCAACAGTGGAAGGTTTCAGAAGGTTTTGAAACACTTCAAGTTATTTGTAGTTCTCAAAATTATCACAGAACATTTAGTTTCGTTCTGATAACAATCGTTGCCATTTTCTGGGCGCAATGTGCTCCGAAAATCGTCAGATTCAACAGTTTTTTTTATCGCGTACTTCCAAATATTTGACCTTGACTTGATCGGTGACCTTGACCTTTTTGCATGTCAGTAGGTTGGACGAAGACTTTAGCTCGCATCTAATTGATGTTGAGCACGAAATCGCATTCATTTCACGACTATCGTCCGGAAACTAGGGCTAAGACCGTGTGACTGACTGCACCTCGACATTTACCTATTTGACCTCATTTGGAAAGTCAATCAAAAGAGAATAGAAAACAACGTTCTAAGTAGCTATGGAAATTGAAATGTTGGCTTCTTTGGAGCCAAGCTCAGCTTGTGTGATTTTCATGTCAGCTTCTTTCTTTGTCTTAACTACGCTTTCCTTGTAACCAATAAGTGTATCGCTTGTCTTCTAAAAAAGCACATCACGCATTTAGCTACACATTGACAGATCGGCAGCCCATCTTACCGATCGCTGCCATTCCTTTTGTCGGCATTTTGCTGATGCAATACGAGCTGCGGATTAACAAGCTTCTAGCGGCTTCAGCACGGTAATGCCAATGCAATGTTCAAACCTTGAGCGGCCGTCAAAAAGATGCGCTTACCCATAGCGCAAAATATCAGGTTGCTTTTGATAATTACCTCTGATGATTTCCATAAGGATATCGAAACTCTCCAAACCGAACTAGAACATACTATTTCGATGACTAGAAGACTTGAAATTACATGTGTACATGCATATACGTCAGCCCAAGCCATCCAAACCAAGCATGCTGCTCGAGATTCTTGAACAGGGCGCCTCACGAAAGATGCTGTTGCAGCACACAAGCATCAATGGCAGGGGCGAACCTTATTTAGGATAAGAGTCCATGTGCATGCAACAGCAAGCATTCAATCGATTCACTTGACTTTTTAAGGCGGTGAAATTGAGTCAAAATTTGCCATATTATCATTTCAATCTTTGATGTTCTAAATACAGGAGTTTGCAGACATCTAGTGGTATTTAATATATGGCTTGAGTGGTAGAGTTAACATTTGCGTTGGAATGTATTTTGTACCTTATATATTTATATCATATCAACATCCGATGACCATACATACGCACATTTCATTCACGTAGTATCGCGTGGTCAACACAAATACAGAAATGTTCATGTGCATTATCACCATTAGAACATTGAACCGCAGCTCCTCACTGTCACGTGACATTACCCTGCTCTGATGACACAGATCGCAAACAGGCTGTCTATTCCCTGCAGGCGTCTGTGCGAGGCTCACGCGACCATAGATGGCATCATGACACGATCTACGCCTCGCGGATTGCGCTTAGGTGACCCACACATATTTTGGATTTATTGTAAGCTCGCCCTGGAACACACACCGCAAGGTACACACCGGGTGACTATTATCGTCCTTGCAAAAAGAAAGATTTCATCGTTAGGGCCTATTAATATAGTGACGTTAAATATTTGTGATCTTCGACAGCATGTATGCCGTAAAACCGCACCCATTTCTTATTTATTCCAGCTTGTCATTGCTCTCTACTCCATTCGTTATATACCCTTACCTGGTGTGCAAAGATAGCTCAATATGCCCTTGTACGCAGATTATAACGATGTAGGTAGAAATGGGAGCTCATGTATTATACATGCGTTTCATTTTTGTAGGTGGATACCCTCATCGGCTGATTAGGGGTGTGTGTGGGAGGGGTACTAGGGGTACTTGCTGCAATCTCACCCCTCCCGATCGGAGAACGGTGCTGTCGTTTTAAATGAGGATTTTAGACCGGCGGCCATCATCTGTTCTCTGTAGTCACATCTACACAACCACAGCGAATCGACAGCCGTCTGTCCCATGTAGCCACATCTCTCCAACCACAGCAGAGCGGCGGTCGTCGTCTGTCCCCTGTAGCCACATCTCTCCAACCACAGCAGAGCGGCGGCCGTCGTCTGTCCTCTGTCGCCACATCTCTCCAACCAGAGCACAGCGGCGGCCGTTGTCTGTCCTCTGTAGTCACATCTCCCCAACCACAGCACAGCGGCGGCCGTCGTCTGTCCTCTGTCGCCACATCTCTCCAACCACAGCGAACCGACAGCCGTCATCTGTACTCCAGTCAGGCCACCGGCGCAGCCATTTCTGAACGTATCCCTTTTCGCCCGGTGCCATCGCACGATTCGCCTTGATTTGATGGCAGTGAGAGGGAGAGGCGGCGGCGGCGGCGGCGGCCGGCGGACTGGGGAGAGGGGGAGGGGACAAAGTGCGATTGAGACAAGCGGCCGACTGCAGGTGCCACTGTCTCCCCGGATAAATCAATGGGTGCGGCTGGCGCCGGTGCGGTGGTCTCCCCTAGTCGCCGGCCGCACCCCGCCTGGTCCCGCCCCTGGCCAGTCGACGCACGCGACGGCCACATTGGCGGCGTGTTATGTTGGCGCAACGCACGCCGTCGGCGGCCCATCACCAGCCGGCGCACACGCAATGTTGGCTCTGCCGAGTGCGTCAGCGCGACCGAAACGGCGCGATCGCATCCTAACAGCCCTGTTGTTTCCAGGCCGGATCAATTACCGGTGATTCACCTGCAAGAATGGCATGTTTGTGTGCTGACAGCGCCCCCTCCCCGTGCGGCCGGCCGACTTCGGGGCGCGACGCACGAGCCGGCTGAGGGTCACGTGACGGCTGCGTGGTGGACGGAAGTGGTGCCGGCCGCTTCACACACTCCACATCGACCACTCGCTGGTGCGTCGCCTTCCGTCACTGTCACTTTGCATCTGCAACGGGGTGGGGCGGGGGCGCCGGACGTGAGGCCGGACTGGCGGAGGCCAGCGCTGCGGTCAGCATCGGTGGGAAACACACAGTCGCCTCCTGGTCTCCTTTATTGTCGAGAATGGTTCGATTCGCCGCACAACATCGCGGTGTCCGACGTGGCCGGCGACCCGCCGTCCACGTGCCGGCCGCGGTCGGCCGCGCCGCTGGCTACCAACAAAGGTGGCCGCCGCCCGCGGACTAGGCCGGCGCCCGACACTGGGCGGTGCGCCGTGTGGCGGTGGCGGCTCGGCGGCGGCCGCCCGTGCGGCGGCGGCGGCTCAGCGGCGGCCGCCCGGGTGACGGTGGCGGCTCAGCGGCGGCCGCCCGTGCAGCGGTGGCGGCTCGGCGGCGGCCGCCCGTGCAGCGGTAGAGGCTCGACGGCGGCCGCCCGTGCGGCGGCGGTGGCGGCTCGGCGGCGGCCGCCCGTGCGGCGGCGGCGGCGGCTCGGCGGCGGCCGTCCGTGCGGCGGCGGCGGCGGCCGTCCGTGCGGCGGCGGCGGCGGCTCGGCGGCGGCCGCCCGTGCGGCGGTGGCGGCTCGGCGGCCGCCGCCCGGCCAGCACATCGGACTGGGCGGGACGAGGCGGCCAACAGACAGCGTCGGCGGCCCACTACCGATTGCGCTTGAGGTAGTTGAAGCACAAAGTGTCGGGCCGGTGGCTGGCGTCGGACGCGGTGTGGCGGGCCAACGCCCGCCAGGCGGGAGCAAGCGGCGTCGTCTGGCGACCGACGCAAGCGGCGGTGGAGACGCGCTGGTCTAGGAGTAAAGCGGAATACCTTAACATGCGGGTTTTGATATGATGCACAACAATGTCCAGCGTACACTGCCCTCATGTTGAAGCATATAGTTGTAAAAATACCGGTGCACACGTACGCAGCACAACGCTCGTCGACGCTCAACACCCACAGGCTCGTGCACACGCACACGCATCCGAGCACACCTCATGCCATGCTGTGACCCCACCGCTGCCCTTGTCATGTCAACTGCAGCTGGAGACTCAAGTATCGACAACTGATCATGGTTCACATTGGTCATCGGGCAAAAAGGAGGTGCTATCACAAGACGTTAGTTAAAGAATGTTCGCGTACGCACCGGCCCCGCCTGCGGTCAGCGACCGCCGCGGCCGGTACAGAGATATGTGATGCTTTGTCGACTGGAATCCTGACAGCAGCCCCTCACCAATCACTCGCCCACCGCAGGGGTCACAGTCGCGATATGCATGCACTGGTAACGAAGTGGCGACCCCAGCGCCGCTGAGGTGCCCCCGACAACGCCGCTCATTGATGCGCAAACAAATGCATGCAGTGAACGTGACCGAATGCCGCGCACTGAGGGCAGACCGTCATCGGTCCAACATACGAGGTACACAAGCACTCGCTCAAGAGATCGCTAAAGAGATCAAACAGATCGCTGACAGCCGCCACACCGCCGCCTCCTCCGATTTCCGAGCAACTCACGGCACCGAGCTGTGGGTGCAGCATAACTGAAGCGGCGTGTGCCTATCCTAAGCACGATTTGATTTCAGGCAGGTCCCATGCGCTCGCAAAAAGCAGCGGTTCAGTCAAATGCAAGAGGAGCCAGGCCGGAACAAGCTTGTTGTTATCCGTGTATAGAGCAATCTTTGGTGGCAAGAGCACATGGACGCTCGAGGGCATATCAACTTCTGTGACTATTTCGTGAATCATAGCCCTATGATTCACAATTCTTTCCCTGGAAAAATTGTGAGACCAGGCGCAGTACTGTATGGTGAACGTTAAATGATGGTTAACGGTAAATGATGGTGAACGTTAAATGATGGTAAACGGTAAATGATGGTCAACGGAAAATGATTGTCAACGGTAAATGGTGGTAAATGGTAAATGATGATGAACGGTAAATGATGGTGAACGGTAAATGATAAGTCAACGGTAAATGGTGGTCGATGGTAACTGATGGTGAACGGTAAATGATATGGAGCATAGCCTGTGATGAAGTGTAGGGGCCTCCTTCCTTGGGTACTAAATAACGGACATGAGCCGCAAACTATGCTACAGTCATTTGAACCCGAACATTTCAGTGAAGCACGCTAGTTTGACTTCTACTGCACTTGATGGGATTGTCCGTAAAGAACATGTCGCTTTTAGGACTATCACTCAGGAAAAGCAGGAAAACATTTTCTAGGCAAGACTAGCGTCATCAGTATCATATTCACTTGTTACCTCGTTTTTCTTCAGATAATGTGCAAAACCATCAAATGACATGCTTTCGTACGCGACGTGCGCAGGCATACGACTAGCATGGTCTCAGGTACCGGGATGGTCAATCTCAAATGGTGGGCATCACAGTGCAGCTCAGTGCAGCTACAACGCCGACAAGCTTCCTCCGAGAGACACCTCTGAGATCAGAATCCTACTGCAGTCACTCTCAGCAGGGGTTCGGTGGCAGCAGACAATTTTGTCTGGAAAAGCACACTCGATGGCTGCTTAGCCCTTCAGTATAGCTCCGGAATTCAAAAAGCCACTGCAATATAGGAGACACAGTCACACTGTGCGATACGCTTCTCATGCACACAAAACGGCTCACACCAGATAGCCTATCGTTTGACTAGGTCCGAGTACTGGCGAGCCTCGGGTTAACGCCGCCGCGCCTGGACTTGTTCGACGCCAAGCAATGACAGCCAAGATGACTGTCGCGATAAAGAAACGCGGTTCTGACGAGCACATCAGACCGCGTCTTACTCAGATGCGGTGCATCCATGCCGACCGCGCCGACCTTTCCAAACGAGGAAAGCAGTGCGTGTGTGCGCCACGAACAAATCAGAACTCAAGAACACAACGCATAACAATGGCTGCACTGTGGCCGGCACTGCAGCGTCTGTCATGGGTTCAGCACCGCCGTGTGTCCGTCTGCCGTGTGTCGGCCAGTGTCGGCCAGTGTCGGCCAGTGTCGGCCAGTGTCGGCCAGTGTCGGCCAGTGTCGGCCAGTGTCGGCCAGTGTCGGGGCGGCCAGGTCGCATCGCCCGCCCTCCCGTGTCCAGCCTCCAGGCTACCCGTTCCAGCCGTGATTGCCGTACGCTCTGTGCGCGGACCGGCCTGGAACGACTGAGTGACTAGAACTCGGCATGGGGAGTATTGCACATTTCACTGATACAAAACGCGCGCCGATTCGGTCCGCGCGCCCGCCGGCGGCGCGGCTGTCGACGTCGGCTGCGGCGCCTCTGGAGTCCGCATCGACGTCACGTCTCCGGGCCAGTGGGCGGACTCCGCCGTCGGGCTGCGCCTCGGGCGGGCTCGCTCCGGCGCCGACGAGGCCCTTCGACCGCGTGGCGCCGCGATCGCCTACCGGTGAGCTCAACCATAGCCGGACTGGAACCCATGCAGGTCAGGCTCCGGCTTCATTGGCTGTCAGTGATGCTGGGCGGCGAACTTCATGCGCTTCTGCTTCTGGCGCTGGTTGCAGAACCACACGCGCACCACGTTCTTCTTGAGGTCGAGCTTCTCGGCGATGGCGGCGATCTTCTCGCCGCTTGGTCGCGGCTGCACGCTGAAGTACGCCTCCAGCGAGCGCTTCTCGGGCGCGGCGATCGACGTGCGCTTCCGCTTCTTCTCGGCGCTGGGCAGCACCGACGGCGCGTCCGGATCGCGCCGCTTGTTGCGCGCCTGCGCCTCGGCCTCCTCCAGCCACGCCTGCAGCACCGGCTTCAGCGCGATCATGTTGTTGTGGCTAAGCGTGAGCGACTCGAAGCGACATATGGTGGACTGCGAGAGGGCGCCGACGCCGGGCAGCTTGAGGTTGGCGAGCGCGCGACCGACGTCCGCCTGCGTCACGCCTAGCTTGATGCGCCGCTGCTTGAAGCGCTCAGAGAAGGCCTCCAGCTCACGCGGGTCGGTGTCCGAGTCGTGCAGGCCCACCTGGTGGTGTGTCATCATGGTGTTGATCGGGTGAGTGTAGACGGGAGGGTGGAGCTGGGCGGCGTGGTGCGAGTTGTCCACCACGCCGCCCAGACCTGACATCGTGGTGGCCGTGGCGCCGCTCAGGTGATCCATCATCTCCAGGCCGTCCGAATAGGGCGGGCACATCTGGAACACAGCACAGACACGGCCTCACCATCCGCTCGCCATCTCCGCACCACGTCTTATGTCAGACACGCACACAGCGTCATCACGCGCGTCATCACCTGCTGATGGCACGCGTGGGCGGGCACATCTGAGAAGGAACGTGGACTGACGACGTTCCTTCAGGACCAGGCAGATCAGAAACTGCAGATTACAAGCAAGCGATAGACATGTTGACATACTGATGCCAGGGGCAGCGGTGTAGCGAGGGTTTGATCCAGGTGGTGGAGGCGAACATGGTTTTCGGGCACTTTGTTTAAAAAGGTAACCATTTATATATATATATATTCATCAGCGTGAGCTAAGGCCGATCCAGTGGCCCTGCACGTTCGACCCGGGACCCCCTCCCTCGGCTCAATGACCCTATTTCACGGCTCAGGACACCTTCAGTACGATCAGAGGCCCCCTTCACACAGCGGGGCCTTCTCGATCACGCAAGGGGCCCCTGTACGGCCTCGGCCTCCTCGGTCGGCCCAGGGACCGTCCATACCGCCTCTGGGCCATCTCCGACGGTCCAGGGTCCTCCAGTGGTTATGGGTCCTCTTAGTCGGAGCAGGAGCCCTTCTGAACGATCCAGGTCCTTCTCTGTCGGGAAAAGGCTCTCTTTTGACAGCTTGGGCCTCTACATCGTTCCAGGGGCCCCATCCGTCGGCGCAATGGTCCTTTCTGGCGGCCCAAGATCCTCTCCGGCAACAAGGGCCCCATCAAACGTCCCAGGGGCCCTCTTTGGTGACAAAGGGCCTTTTCTGGCAGGCCGGGCCACTTTTCAAAAGCCTGGGCCCTCTCCGTCAACCTGAGGCCCTTCAAACGATCCCTTGTAGGGCTCTGTAGAGCCCCTTGTACGATCCATTGTAGAGTCTCTTGTAGGGCTCCTCAAGGCTTCGGTACAAGGGACCCTTGAGGGCCCCCTGGGCCGAAGTAAAGGGGCTCTGAACCGACGAAGGGGGCCCCGGGCTGACGGAAAAGGTCCCGGATCTGGTGAAGAGGGCCCTGATCAACAGAGGGTGCCCTCAGGAAGATGCTGACGGCACTGGGCTTTGACAACGTGAAGGGCTTCTAGATAGACGGAGGGGGCCCCGGATCGTTGGAAGAGCCTCAGGCTGACAGAGAGGGCCCAGGCTTTTGAAAAGTGGCCCGGCCTGCCAGAAAAGGCCCTGGGTCATCAAAAAGGGCCCCTGGGACGATGGATGGGGCCCTAGTTGCCGGAGAGGATCTCGGGCCGCCAGAAAGGACCATTGCGACGACGGATGGGGCCCCTGGAACGATGTAGAGGCCCAAGCTGTCGAAAGAGAGCCTTTTCCTGACAGAGAAGGACATGGATCGTTAAGAAGGGCCCCTGCTCCGACTAAGAGGACCCATAGCCACTGGAGGGCCCTGGTAAGATCATATGACAGGAGGAAAAAGGCTGTTATGATGGGTGGGGGAGATTATGTCATGCATAGCCGAACAAGGAAGTTTGCATGGAAGTGATCCGTAGGAATACTTCCAGCTATACGAAGCGCTGCATACTCAAACAAGTCATGGAACTCATGCAAGCATGTCCCGTTGAGCCTCAAGGCCCAGTATGGCCAAAGTGTAGCCTTAAGGAAACTGCAAAGCGCACGCAGCTATAAGGGAAGTTGCCTGGATAATAGCGAGTGCCAGCGAGTAACGACCAGCATACTGTGCAAATGAATGACAACTCCTTGACAGGCAAGAGCGGTTTAATCATGCAAATGTAGGCACCCAGTCAGTGGAAATACTGTGGCACATCACCTTGTAACTGATCCTTTCCACGCAACACTCATATTTGATAGATATATAATATATTGACATACGAGTTATTAGATGTTAGATCTCGTATGTTAGATGTGGGGAATGTTTATGATCAATCCCGCAACGCCTCTGGTGGCAGACAAATTGACGTGCAATTCCTTCACTCGATGCTCGAGCACAGTAAACCTCAAAGCCCGCATGCCATCTCATTCATGTTTTCACAATGCGGCGCGAACCCATGTGGCTGAACGATGCACATGTCGCACTTTCACGGTCTGTGAGGGCTCACGCGCATCACACCCAATCCGCTTCCGGTATCGACCACTGGACTGGTCGAGCGACTGTCGCCTGCAGCCGGCCGATTGGGCGCGCGAGCGGCGAGCCAGCGCAACACATCCCTAATCGGTGCCGGCGGCAGATCGGCGCCGACCCGCTGACCGGAACATCGCCGCCGCGACCGGCCGCGCGTCAACACGGCCGCCTGCCGCCCGCTCGGTCGCCAACATTAAAACCGGCCGGAAATCTGAGCGACGCCGCGGCGGGCGCGCTGAGTGCGACCCTGCTCGGTACCTCGTTTCACGCCGTTCTCGACTGGCAAACGACTCTGTCATTTGGCCGGCCGGCATTCGCCGAGTGTCGTTACCGGTATTAATTCTGAGAGAGGCCTGGCGCGGCGCGGCGCCGGCGCCGGCGCCGGCTCGGTGAGCGGCGCCGGCCCGGTGAGCGGCGGTGCCTGAGCCGGCCCGGTCCGGTGAGCGGCGGCGACGGTGCCTGAGCCGGCCCGGTGAGCGGCGGCAGCCCGGTGAGTGGCGGTGCCTGAGCCGGCCCGGTCCGGTGAGCGGCGGCGGCGGTGCCTGAGCCGACCCGGTGAGCGGCGGCGGCGGTGAGCGCGGTGCCTGGCCGGCCCGGCCGGTGAGCGGCGGCACGGTGCCTGAGCCGGCCCGGTGAGCGGCGGCGGGTGCCTGAGCCGGCCCGGTGAGCGGCGGCCGGTGCGGTGCCTGAGCCGGTCCGGTGAGCGGCGGCGACGGTGCCTGAGCCGGCCCGGTGAGCGGCGGCCCGTGAGTGGCGGTACCTGAGCCGGCCCGGTGAGCGGCGGCCGGTGGTGCCTGAGCCGGCCCGATGAGCGGCGGCGGCGGTGCCTGAGCCGGCCCGGCCCGGCTGAGCGGCGGCGGCGGTGCCTGAGCCGGCCCGGCCCGGTGAGCGGCGGCGGCGGTGCCTGAGCCGGCCCGGCGCTCGGTGAGCGGCGGCGGCGGTGCCTGAGCCGGCCCGGTGAGCGGCGGCGGTGGCCTGAGCCGGCCCGGTGAGCGGCGGCGGCGGTGCCTGAGCCGGCCCGGTCCGGTGAGCGGCGGCGGCGGTGCCTGAGCCGGCCCGGCCCGGTGAGCGGCGGCGGCGGTGCCTGAGCCGGCCCGGTGAGCGGCGGCGGCGGTGCCTGAGCCGGCCCGGTGAGCGGGGGCGGCGGTGCCTGAGCCGGCCCGGTGAGCGGCGGCGGTGCCTGAGCCGGCCCGGCCCGGTGAGCGGCGGCGGCGGTGCCTGAGCCGGCCCGGTGAGCGGCGGCGGCGGTGCCTGAGCCGGCCCGGCCCGGTGAGCGGCGGCGGCGGTGCCTGAGCCGGCCCGGTGAGCGGCGGCGGTGCCTGCGCCTCGTGCCGCCGCCGCTCACGTGACCGTCCATGTTGAAACGGCAAATCGAATGGAGTCTTTCGAGATGATTAATGGACACAGTCGAGTGGCTGCGCGTTCGAGGAGGTGCAGTGGGATGCGGCCGTGTAGGGCGCAGCACAATGTGGATGGTGGGCACGGCGTTGATTTGAATTGCACCCCGTGTAGGCTACTGCTGGTGGGGGTGGAGACACAAGCTCGGAATTGACATTCGGGGGAGAGGGAAGCCAATTTGAAGTATGTAGTGTCTTTTCATGAATGTGCATCTCATAACCGAGCTTCAGCAATACCATTCTGTATTTGGGGAAGAGATGCTCCAAATACAGAGGTGGCAGTCTGCCACCTCTACCTCATCCCGTCCTTACTGGTATAATATGTATGGTACGGTTTCTGTTCCTTATGGTATGGTTTACCATGTATATATATATATATATATATATATATATACATACACGTAAATAGATATAAATATATATATATATATATATATATATATATATATATATATATATATATATATATATATATATATATATATATAAATATATATATATATATATATACATGCACATAAATGCATGCTTATGTTTGTGTGTGTATGTACGTGACTGGTGGTGAAGGTGCGAAATAAATTGATAGGTGTTAATGAGGACATTTCCTTGAAAACACTGGGAGGTCCCCTAGGTGCGTGGCCGTGGTGAATACAAATAATAGCTCTCGTTGCACTATCTCGTTTTTGTTTGCTACTGTATCGTGGACACATCTTTTGTAGCAAAATATCATCTTAAAAAGCATCCACACCGGAAGAAAACTCGAACGCGTAGCAGGGCTCAAGATCGATGCTTGCATGTTAACTGGGAGACGGGCGGATCCCTCTAGCGATCCGCAAATTTATTCATTGTTTTTGCAACTTTGGTTTCATTCCGACCAAGTTATATATTCTCGGGCATATTTTGTTGTCGTCGTCTTCCCGGTGCAAGTGTCTTATAAAATGGCCCGATATGCCCTTCTTGAGCTGTCGATCATGAATGTTAGGTTCGTTGGCGGGTTATTGGCTTTGCGACGTGACGGCTATTTGATCAGATAGCGTAGCCAGTCTCTCACGCCGGTTTATCGCCGGATAATAGCAGCGACAGGTGGGGCTCGAACCCACAACCTCTCGGTCTGGAGACAAGCATCCCAATCCTGGACTACTCACCCTCCCCCCCCCCCGTGCCCGAGCAGGCGATGCAACACTGCAGCTGTAGTCGGTGGTGGTGCGACATTTCTGGCACTCCCCACTCGCACCAGAGCAGGCGGTGTCGCACCACAACCGCTGTGGCTAGTGGTGCGACATTTCGGGCATCCGCACAAGAGCAGGCGGTGTCGCACCACCACCGCTGTGGCTAGTGGTGCGACATTTCGGGCACCCGCACAAGAGCAGGCGGTGTCGCACCACCACCGCTGTGGCTAGTGGTGCGACATTCCGCGACACATTCAGCCTGCACTATTGCGTGATAGTAGTGAAACGCCCCGCATGCAAAATGTATGGCATTCAGCACAGCAACTTCT
>JAOTOM010002563.1:0-60000 GCA_034440615.1 Ashinkailepas kermadecensis | reverse complement strand
CTCGCGCCAGCCGGCGGCACGAAGCACAAGACTGGACGCTCTCCGTGCGGAGACTGAGACGTGCGAGTTGGCTTCGCGCCAGCCGAGAACACGGAACACACGCCTGGACGCTCTCCGTGCGGAGACCGCGCCACTCACAGCAATCTCGCGCGAGTCGAGAACACGGAACACACACCTGGATCATTCCCGCCCGGAAACCGAGATACGTGGGTTGGTTTCGCACCAACCAGAAACACCGAACACGTACCTGGGTCCTCTGCCCGCACACTGAGACCTGTGGGGATCCACTGTGGAACATGAGTCTCGCCCCAATAGACTTGAGAAGGGAAGAGGATCAACCAGTGAATCAAATGTGAGAGACGCCGGACAGTGCACACTTTCACGGACACGGGTCAACGGGTCAACGGACGGACACGGGTCAACTGCAGTTGGAGCATGAGGTTCGAGCCGAACGACTCCGGCCGACGAAATAAGGGCCAGGAGTTCCACAATTTCGGACAGCATCTTAAGGACTGCCACGCATGTGACACGAGCCAATGTGTCCCGGAACATGCAACACTGGCCAGCGATCTGTGAACAACAAATACAGATTTGAGGACCAGCAAGATCTGTGGAAGGCGCACGCCAATTTGCCATACAAAATCATGCCACAAGCCTTTTTTTTGGGGGGGGGGGGGGGATCGTCGCGGGGAAGAGGAAAAAACTTCAACTTGCACAATTTAGTTCTCGTTCCAGCCCACACGCCCGTTTTTGCTTCGTCACTACGGCACGTTTCCTTTGGAAGGGCCGGGGGGAGTCACCCGACCCTCTCCCCCTCCACCGGTGGGGTAGAATGCCGCACACGGGCGAGGGTTGACTCATATCGGGCCAGGAGGTCGCAGCTTCCTCTGGGATCTGTAATGCTTCCAAAGGGGTCGTTACAGCTCCCTTGAATTCAACGTTCGTCGTTTGAAAAATAGCAGCCGTACACAATAGTCGCGGAGCACGCAGACTCCAGCGTCGTCAGTCTAGGTCTTCTGCTGTCCACACTATTCGATACCATCTGTTCGCGAATGCCATGGCATGTTTCATTCACACAGGTTACAGAACCTGCATGTGTCCTGGTCTCTGCTGAACATTTCCGCAAAACTCAACGATATCTATTGTGATCAGAGGATACTCGGAATCACTCAGTTGTTTGCGGTACCAAGGGTGACGGTGTCAATGCACCCTTAATGTAGGCATCGAAATGACAAATATTCCGCGTTCAGAATACAAGGCTGTCATCTAGATGGAGACATGCGTAACATTCGAGAGTCAGAAGAAAAACCTTTGTCTCATTAAGCAAGGGTAGTCAGTGGTATTCAAAATATAGCGAATGCTGGCAATCTATAGTAACACCACACCCAGCACACGTGCTTAACGGTGGGGTATAACACCGAAGGTCACGATGAAGCCATTTTTCAATGGCACATGGTATGGTTTGCAATTGCATATACAATTTTACTGCCAAATATGCGGGCAGATGCTGAAAACGACGCTGAAAATGTAATTATGCAATCCGATAAAATAGCATTTAATTTTATGTATTCTGATTCAGCTTATGGCCGTTTTGTGATCAATGTATGGTCCTTCATCGGTGAATGAGGGCCTCTGGAAAAGTCGAGCGACAACATATCACGCATGAATGCACAGACATACGATACATATGGTAAAGTACGCACGGCATACTTGCTAGCTTCTCTAGCCAGCCGACAAAGTTGGACACCAAAACGGCATTAACGAAATTAAAGCGGAATTGAATGAGCGGAATTGTAGACGTCTCAATCATTGCGCATGCTAAGTGCAATGAAAAGGAATGAAATATGACGAGGCGTTCGGTTCCAGGCGTTAATATCGGTGTACACATGAAGCGGTCAGGTGAACTGGTCACCAAGGTGAACTGGTGAACTGGTGACCAGTTCAAGGTGAACTGGTCAGGTGAACTGGTCATGAAGCGGTCAGGTGAACTGGGCTCCTCCCTCAGCGGTGCAAACTTCACGACTTTTCCTCTGCAATTTGTAGGATTCCAACCAGAAAAAAACTCATCACCCATGTATTTTTGTTTGGCCTGGTTCATCGTTTCCCAACGCTTGCGTGGTTGTGTGCACGCGCCAAGCCACGAATATTTCAACACCATTTACTGCGCAACGAGCTCGCCGCCATCAACTAACACGAGAAACATTTTAGCCTATTAACGCGACTGCAGCGTTTGGTATCCAACCCACCACTGCCATTGAACAGACGGCGGGGGTTTCGGCGTCGGAACCATCGCATCTGTCACACACCTGACACGGTGAGCTCTCATTGCAGGCGGTGGAACCACCGCACCTTCACACACCTGGCACAGTGAGCTCATTCCAGGTGTCTGAACCATCGCATTTGCCACACACCTGGCATGGTGAGCTCATTCCAGGTGTCTGAACCATCACATCTGCCACACACCTGGCACAGTGAGCTCATTCCAGGTGTCTGAACCATCGCATTTGCCACACACCTGGCATGGTGAGCTCATTCCAGGTGTCTGAACCATCGCATTTGTCACACACCTGGCATAGTGAGCTCATTCCAGGCGTCTGAACCATCGCAATTGCCACACACCTGGCACGGTGAGCTCATTCCAGGTGTCTGAGCCATCGCACCTGTCACACACCTGGCACGGTGAGCTCATTCCAGGACAAGTTTTAGTGCGCAGATGTACGTAAATGCGAATGGTTGTACGTAAATGCTCCTGTTGCAAATATGTTTATTGCAAATGTTCATCTTACTGGTGTTGCCAATCTTTGAACAACAAATGTCAGCATACCTACTACACACACACACACACACACACACACACACACATATATATATATATATATATATATATATATATATATATATATATATATATATATATATCGGACACGGATAATCAAATACCCTGTCGTGGCTTATCCGAGGGGATATGGCCATCCCTCAATTGGGGGTAATCTTTTTTAAATAAAAATAACATGGACATATTTTGTGATCTCTGAGGCATCCTGACGGCTGGTAGTGACACTCAGATAATTCCAGGGCAAATATACAGAAAAGGAATTGAATCCCTGCAAACCCAGGGTGCTCTGATAATTTACAAAATGTTCAAGAACTCCCCATTCAGTTCAGAGAACCCCAGACCGCTGCCAGCAAAATGCTCCAACCAAAATTTAATGCCGTGTCCCAGTTAAAACAAGTAGAAATAGAGAGTTTTTACGCAAGCGGTTCGCTTTCCGAGCGGTCGACAGCCAGTCAGGTTATTCTAATAGCCAGCCTGAGGAGCGCTTCTGGCTTCCGCCCATACACGGACGTGAAAATGCAAACAAACTTGGTAAGGAGCACCGATCCTTCGGTGCACCAAAAAACTAAGCCATTTGGTACGTGAACATTGACGTTTGCGGGCGCTTGGTTCACAAAGTTGGGTGTGTTATACTGCAGGTGAACGCTTAAGCCGATGAGTAATTGCCTGTACGAGCATTTGCGCATACGAAAATATGCGAATGCCAGGTGAAGTAAAACTAGCTACATGAAAATATGAGATATGCTACCATCGCTCACTCACTCGCGTCAAGAAGCGTTTGGGCGCCAACATTTGTGTGAGAGTATGCATCGTACTAACATCTACGATGACAACATTTGTTTGGATACGGTACTAGTCAAACAAAGGCGCGCTCAGTCGGACAGCTTCCTCCAAGACGTGCTTTGGTTGAGGCGGTAGTTTATCTGAGTGTGCCGGAGTGACCGTGACTGACGGGGGCGGCGGCGTGACCGCACGTGACTGCCGTCGGCTCCGCCCCGACAGGCGGCCTGAGATGTCGGGTGGGACGGAGGCGCGGCGTGGCGGCGGCCGTGACGGATTTAGTGGCCGCGTCCCGTCGCTCCTCCATCGCCGGGCGGCCCGGTGACGTCAGCGAGCGCGTCACTTGACGGTCCCAGCCATTCTTGGCGGCGCGCGCTGGCCCCGCCCCCATCGATCTCCGCCAATCACAGCGGTCGTCTCGCGGCGGCCGCCGGCGGCCCAGTTGGTGGCACGTGCCGCATCGATCGCGACACTGCACTGTCGCCTGAGTAGCCGACAATGGGCCGGACCGAGCGGCGGCCGCGGCCACTTTCTTCGATCACCGGACTGCGGGCTGGACCGCTGGCGCTGTCCACCCACCACAGGGTGGCCATCGGCGCATGTGTCCTGTCGCGCCAACGTGCCGTCAACGTTTCCCAGTGCCCAGTGTCCAGTGTTTACTTCTTGCCCAGTGTCTTTCCACATGTCCATATACAGGCAACAGAGCGGCGTGTGTGTGTGGGGGGGGGCGGCGAGCAAACAGCAGAGTAATTTAACATTAACACAATGACGCTCCCTGGAAAGACTGATTGCAAAATGTCTACACCTCGGCAGGGTTCAATGCGCACTGCCTCCCGCTTATTATGCCTACATACCACTCCTCACACTCTACCTACTACTGCAACACTTCCCACCTTCCATTCCACCTTTCCTTCTGCTCATTCTGTCTACATACCACTCCTCACACATTCCCACTACTGACACACTTCCCACTTTCTACTCGGCATTGTCTACACTGTGCACCACCGTCATTGTCTAGAGCTCGCTGTCTACCGCTCACCGTCAACCCCCGCCCCCCCCCCCCCCGTTCACCGGCGGCGGTCGGCGGCGGCCCGTTGGCCAGGTCGGTGTCGGGCCATTGTCGGGCCGGCATTGCTTTGTCGGGGCAGCGGTGCGCACAAACAGCGCCGCCGCCACTTGTCGTTTGCACACAATGACGGCAATCAGAGCTGGCTGAGCGGGCGCCGGCCGGCCGACCGGCAATCTCCGACCCGAGTGGTTGAGTACCGACGCCCGCCTGGGGCGGGGGAGTGCGCGCCGCAGTGGTGGGTGTACGTGGCCGCAGTGGTGGGTGTACGTGGCCAGGGTGGTGTGGAATGTGGCCAGGGTGGTGTGGAGTGTGGCCACCGGCATGTCGTGTCTTTATCGCGTGCAGGAGCCGCTTGCTAAGGAGGAGCATGTGAAGAGGAGCCACTACCGTTGCTGGGGCGGCCTCCCTACAAACTTATTGGTGCCCTACCGACTTTCGGCAACTTGGGCATCACGCTGATGGCGTTGCGTGGAAGTTTGTGGCGCCGTTGTTCAATTTGCCCGGCCCTACCAACTTTAAGACGGCGTCACTGCGCATGGTCACTCATGGAATGCATGTACGTCCGGTTCGTGTAATTTCCCAAACATAAAGCTAGCGACGAAGGCCGGACGGGGAGTTCACTTGTTCTTCATTTATTTGGCTTCCCCTAGAATGCGAGTTGTAAGCAGTAGAACACAGCTCAGACTGCCGATAAATCCCAGGCCATGGAAGGCATTTATCTTCCGATCCAGCCAATGCTTCACAAATCCCACTGCAGGCTAATGCGCTTTGGCACCTCCAAGTTGCGACGTTGACATTGAGAGCGAACCGTTTTATTTATCTTGCTGGACTATCACGTTTCATTTGAAATCGGGGAGAGAGCGTCAGATATTTCTGAGTCAGTCTATATTTCAGTCTTCAGTCTCTTTCAGTCATCTATATTTCATTCTTCCAAAACCACACAGCATTTTAAAAGACCAATGGGCTAATTCAGGTAGCTGAAATAGCGAACAATATACCTGAATCAAATTAGTGCGGAAGTAATATTTCGTTAGGTATTTGTGACCTTTCCATAAAATCCGGGCATAAGATGAAAATACAATACCTAATGATTAGCATCCCGGGTGCGAATGGCCGATCGCAAAGCGCTCGTGGTTGGGGATCAAGGTGACCCTCCTGAGATCCCGGAAACTAATGGAGATAGAAAAACGAAACTAATTGGGCAGGTGAAGCCGAAGGGAAATTATCACATGTGTATATTTAAAATTTGTCGGGTTAATATCTGCAAAGTCAAACGATGTGCAACACCCACATTAACGATTTCTTAACGATTAACGATCGCTAAATTGTGCGTAACCTTTTGTGTGAAATGCAATTTGGCACATTTTGACATCATTTATATTGACAATTAGTACATACCTTATGCTTATATGGCTTAAGTTCAGCTTAGGCTGCCGTGCCACATACGCCCGTGATCTTTTGTGGCCTCATATGACTTATTTTATGAGCTCTATGATAGGATTCGACGCTAAACTCGAACAAAGCGCCAACAAAACTTCTGATAACATTTTTTTATTCATAAAGATCAGCCAAGACCATTCGAGGTAATCTCAGATCAGTGACCTCAGATGACCACGAAGAGGTCAAAACTGTGGTAGCATATAGTCGAGAATCTAGAAACATGATTTGCACCATTTGAGCCGGAATAATGCATTGAATAATACACATTTCATCTTTATATCACATTTACTCCCATAGAGTAGGCACTCCAGAGCATCTTTGTGGTCACATCTTTATAGGGTGATCTTGCATTATGTTGAAACTGTACCCACTGGTAGATGGCATATTGGCCTATTATAACACATCTATCGTTGCTTTTGATGGCAAGTTAGGTGCAACCTTCTTGGCAAAAATGTAAACTTGAAGCGTTGACCTTGACCTCACTTCACGCCGTGACCCTAGATTACAATTTTGGATTTCATTTGTCTTTGACAAATTATAAACAACCATATACGAACATAAGGCGTATCTTCAAAACCGGACTTCTTTGGCAATAATTTGAATGTCGTTTTCACGGCGCTTCCGAGAACCGATGATTAGATCTTGACCTCATCTAGTTCGGTGAAAATTGATCATTTCGATGCAAAATTGCTACTAGCCGATCCGCCGTTCAATATTCTGTACTGTTCACTATGGAGACTTTTGCTGCGCTGCACACCGCCGTTTTTACATAAGTTTTGAAGAATACAAATAATTTAATGGGGGGGGGGGGGATAACTTGACCCTGTACCCGAGCGAGCCAAGCGTATGCTGCATGCCTGTAATGCGAAATTTGGCTAAGGATCCGGAAATCGGCACTAAATTAGCCGACCGGAGACCGGACTTTGGAAGTAGCACTTGAAAAATCGAACTACACGTCTGGCCAAATAATGGCATGGTGTTTGTTTCTACCGCAGGATTTTTCCAGATCCGTAATGAATGGCAAATCGTTAGCCGATTTAAGTTAGGGCATCCTGCACAAAACTGAAGTCAAGGACACTCATGCCATTATGTGCCTATTTCGATGATAACTACAACATTCAATATTTGCGCATCAGTTTTGTGTGCCCGCAATTTCACCGAACAATTATAAAACCTTTGCCATGTAGCTGCATCTCGCATAGGTAAACATGCACCTGGACACCAAGAAATGAGACTATCTGGTACATGATATCCATCTGGGTGTCTTTGTAATCTATAATAACATCAATAATGTCTGGAATTCCCGATGACATCGACTAAATCTGACTAAACATGAACATAAACTGAGTAAGCTGATGTCACCGATGGCAAAAATGCGTGTAATATTTTGACAGTTTATTGCATTTGCATACTATGGATGTTCACGCATAATAAACGCAACACATTATTGATGCGATATTAGTAGATACAAAGTGTGGGAGCTCTGTTTGCTTGTTCGTTGCATGGCAATCCGGCACGTATAATATTGCCTGATACGGCTAATTTTTATCTTGCTGTTCATGATGTCATGATGTTGTTCATGATGTTCATGTGTTACTTATCGCTTCTTGTGCCCATAAAGATGCATTGCTACGGGTTCAATGGAGACGATATGCATGGAAATCTTAGGATAATGCAGTATTAACGTCAAAACATCGTTGATTCTTAGGAACATATCCTAGTCTCACAATAGTATACTTGTCTTAGGCAAACACACACCCACATGCACACACGCACAATACATACATGCCAGAGGCGTCACTTCGGTACCCTTCAGGGCAGGCACGCTTCTTTCAGGTTTGCCGTCGTAGCACTGTGTGCACACGGTGGGACTATAGTCTTGGACCTGGCAAACAAAGAATTGCTTCGGTGACGCAAGACTAGCTACTCCGCTGTTGCTGAATTTTATGTCAGTGATGTTTGGAATCCTACCCCTCCGTCTGCTCACCGTGACTAACGAGTTCCACGCCGAGTCCGGTGCATACTTACGGGGCCCCGTGTGGATCATCTTGAGACTTTCGACCAAAAGCGGGTATTGCGATGATCTCAACATGTCGGGATACTCAACATGTGTGTTGATGATACATTTCATTTTCCGTTTCACTTCCATGGCTACATGGAAATGGGCAGCCAGACACAGAGTGGTGATTGGAGAATACTTCATTGCTTTTACACGATGTACTTGTGAGTTTCGCTTGGAGCAGACGATGTCTCATGCAATAAAATTGCCAGCATGCACACGTTTACTGGGCCAGTCAGCAAAACAATATTATTAGTAGCATGCGATTCCAGGATTAGTGCAATTCTGCATAGTCGTAGGAACACGACAACCAATTGCTTGCCTTCACCTCCCTAAAAATGTAACTATAAAACCTTTGAACGTTGTATGCAAATAATTGATTCTAGAAGTAACTCGCCACCACCAAAATTTCGAGGGCGTTATATGCATGCACACACACACACATACGCATACACATACACACACACACACGCATATACACACACACACACACATATATATACATATATATATATATGTATATATATATATATATATATATATATATATATATATATATATATATATATATATATATATATATATATATATATAGGTGTGTGTGTGTGTGTGTGTGTGTGCATTGGTGCACATTTCCCACGTGCGTGAACACCATGACTATGCAATCCAATCATATTATACAAATAATGACTCTGCATATCAATGAGCATGCATGACTATGCATACAGGGTAATAGAGTCATACAGTCCGTAGATAGAGGTAGGATCCATGACTCAGCATATAGTCATCCAACATATAGATAAATGGCTCGTTTAGGAGTCCACCTACTTGCAGGAATGTCATTGAATTAATGCATTCACAGAGTCATCTTGCTCTCTGGTGTATAATATAGCACATTTGTCAGTGTTCCCATGGATACAAGTTTGAATATTGCGGTAGCTTACCACGTCACCATAGCACTGGCCTTCACAACAGTGTGATGTAGCTTTATTGCGTTGCCAATTTTCTGTGCCACCAGTCAGATTGTATTTCTGCGCTTCGCCTTGGATTCAGCTGGGCATCATTAATGACGTACCCAGCAGCGCCGCTTATCACAGTTACGAGCCAACTGCCATACCCCGACGGGATCGCATGCAACAATCCATCTGGCGGCGGACCGATGGCAAAAAGGACAAATATGCACTGGCCCCACGGCACGATACGTGTCATGTCGGAATGTCATTTTTGGCTGAATTTATTTAACGCCGGCCGCAAGATAAGGCCGTGTCTGTCATTTTTCGGCTATCGCCGGCGTCGGGCGGCGTGCGGCGACTTTCATCAGTGTGAACGGTCGCCGGCCGCCACCGATGGCCGACCGACCGTTTTAATGGACGAGCTGGCAAAATGAGACTTGTATTCCAGGGCCACCGCGCCACCATAAACGGTTTCATAAGGACATTATCGCCGGAGCCACTTAATTAAACGTGCCGCGGCCGCCGGCGTCACCGTCGAGAACCGTGCACCAGCCAGCTCCAGACGAACCCGGCGTCGAACCAGGCCGCCGCGGGCTGCGCGAGCGCGCGCGCACGCAGTTACGGCAATCATGGAGCCGTCACGTGCGACCGAGCCCAAGATGACTGCTCCACACTGGTGGAGGTGTCGTCTTCGGCGACTGGTGTCGCCGGCCAGCGGTTGCTGAGAGGTACGCGTGGGGCCAGGTGACCACCGACCGGTCGCCAGCCACACAATCAATGCTCATCTCATGACCAGCTGCCCGGCCCGCCATCGAGAATAAACACGTCGGGCGATGCTGGCCAGCCGCCACAGAGGTGTCTTCCGACCAGCAGCTCGGCTCGCCACAGAGGCATCTTCCGACCAGCCGCCCGGCCCGCCACAAAGGTGTCTTCCGACCAGCTGCCCGTCCCGCTGCAGAGGTGTCTTCCGATCAGCCGCCCGGCTCGCCACCGAGGCGTCTTCCGATCACCCTGCCGGCCAGTCACAGAAGTGTCTTCCGACCAGCCGCCCGGCTCGCCACAGAGGTGTCTTCCGACCAGCCGCCCGGCCCGCCACAGAGGTGTCTCCCGACCAGCCGCCCGGCCCGCCACAGAAGTGTCTCCCGACCAGCCGCCCGGCTCGCCACAGAGGTGTCTCCCGACCAGCCGCCCGGCTCGCCACAGAGGCGTCTTCCGATTACCCTGCCGGCCAGTCACAGAGGTGTCTTCCGACCAGCCGCCCGGCCCGCCACAGAAGTGTCTCCCGACCAGCCGCCCGGCCCGCAACAGAGGCGTCTTCCGATCACCCTGCCGGCCAGTCACAGAGGTGTCTTCCGACCAGCTGCCCGGCCCGCCACAGAAGTGTCTCCCGACCAGCCGCCCGGCCCGCAACAGAGGCGTCTTCCGATCACCCTGCCGGCCAGTCACAGAGGTGTCTTCCGACCAGCTGCCCGGCCCGTCACAGAGGTGTCTCCCGACCAGCCGCCCGGCCCGCCACAGAGATAGGTAGGCTTCTTCCGACCAACTTGACGGCCCGCCACAGAGGTGTCTTCCAACGGTCTGCGGCCTTCTCCTCCGTCTCCTCCGACCGAGGACAAAGACCTTGGACGGCCAAACGGCTGCTGCAAGCGGCAACAGTTGATCAACTCCTCCCCCTCCCCCTACCGAGAACAAACAACTTTGACGAACGACCGAACGTCTTAGTATCGTCACCATGTTCAACATTGCCTTTGAACTACACGCTATGTCATACTTGAACGTCAGGTGATGACCACCGCTACCAAGGATTAGATCATTGTGCAATGCATGTTCATACATAATGCATGCATAATGTAATACATGTTTATACATATGTCGCGGCGGCCCCTTGAAGTCGTCGCCAGTGTTCGGAGAGAAAAGTGAGACTTCTCACCTCCATTGAGCTTCAAGTTATTTATGTTCACCGTGCTATATTATGCCAGGCGATACAGAAGCATTAGCGAGGCCCGGTATAAATCGAACAACTTCTTTGGTTTCACATATTTTGGATTAGGAATAGCAACCGTCTCTAGAATATCAATTACGTTAGGGTATAATGCCATTTGTGGAACTCTCTTGCATGAATGTTTCATCGGGGCCGTGAAGGCTTCTTTGCTGTGTCGCTATGGTTTTTGAGCGCAAAATACATGTTCTAAGGAAACTAGGCACCACAGTGACACGAAGTAGGTCCTGGCTAAACCAACTCATATAAAGCCAGGTCAGGTTCAGGAAAAATACTGAGAATGAAGATTTGGGAAATTGTACCTCCATTGGACTAAAAATGCTTGATCCGTTCAGTTCTGAAATTATACCAGAGTTCTTCGGAGCCTTCATTTATCTGGAAAATCGTGAGTCGTTTTCCATTCTAATACATTCCGACGAGGTCTTGGGGGTGACTCATCAACGACTCGTCAGCATGCAAGTTCTTCACCGCGCGTGTCAGCACACGCAGGAGATTAGCAATGGAGTGGAAAGTGCACCACGCCACCATCTTTTTCGCGGATCGTAGGCAGGAAACCGGTGCTGGCGCCAGCATGTTGTCTTTCAAGCATGCACTTCCTTGCGCATCAATAAAGCCAAACAAGTATATGTTTGGTAACTATTGGAAGCCTGGGATCTCCATGCAAGGCTCCTGTCAGCGATAACTTAAATTGAACTTTCCGCCAAAGAGTCTGGGAAGCGGTTACCATGCAACGGCGACTGTACTGTGCCGGCTGTACTGTGCCGGCTGTACTGTGCCGGCTGTACTGTGCCGGCTGTACTGTGCCGGCTGTACTGTGCCGGCTGTACTGTGCCGGCTGTACTGTGCCGGCTGTACTGTGACGGCTGTACTGTGCCGGCTGTACTGTGCCGACTGTGCTGTGCCGGCTGTACTGTGCCGGCTGTACTGTGCCGGCTGTACTGTGCCGGCTGTACTGTGCCGGCTGTACTGTGCCGGCTGTACTGTGCCGGCTGTACTGTGCCGGCTGTACTGTGCCGGCTGTACTGTGCCGACTGTGCTGTGCCGGCTGTGCTGTGCCGGCTGTACTGTGCCGACTGTACTGTGCCGGCTGTACTGTGCCGGCTGTACTGTGCCGGCTGTACTGTGCCGGCTGCACTGTGCCGGCTGTACTATGCCGGCTGTACTGTGCCGGCTGTACTGTGCCGGCTGTACTGTGCCGGCTGTATTGTGCCGGCTGTATTGTGCCGGCTGTACTGTGCCGGCTGTACTGTGCCGGCTGTACTGTGCCGACTGTACTGTGCCGACTGTACTGTGCCGACTGTGCTGTGCCGGCTGTACTGTGCCGGCTGTGCTGTGCCGACTGTGCTGTGCCGGCTGTACTGTGCCGGCTGTACTGTGCCGGCTGTACTGTGCCGGCTGTACTGTGCCGGCTGTACTGTGCCGACTGTACTGTGCCGACTGTTCTGTGGCGACTGTACTGTGGCGACTGTACTGTGGCGGCTGTACTGTGCCGGCTGTACTATGCCGGCTGTACTGTGCCGACTGTACTGTGCCGGCTGTACTGTGCCGGCTGTACTGTGCCGGCTGTACTGTGCCGGCTGTACTGTGCCGGCTGTACTGTGTCGGCTGTACTGTGCCGGCTGTACTGTGCCGACTGTGCTGTGCCGGCTGTACTGTGCCGACTGTGCTGTGCCGGCTGTACTGTGCCGGCTGTACTGTGCCGACTGTACTGTGCCGACTGTACTGTGCCGACTGTGCTGTGCCGGCTGTACTGTGCCGGCTGTGCTGTGCCGACTGTGCTGTGCCGGCTGTACTGTGCCGGCTGTACTGTGCCGGCTGTACTGTGCCGGCTGTACTGTGCCGGCTGTACTGTGCCGGCTGTACTGTGCCGGCTGTACTGTGCCGGCTGTACTGTGCCGGCTGTACTGTGCCGACTGTGCTGTGCCGGCTGTACTGTGCCGGCTGTACTGTGCCGGCTGTACTGTGCCGGCTGTACTGTGCCGGCTGTACTGTGCCGGCTGTACTGTGCCGGCTGTACTGTGCCGGCTGTACTGTGCCGGCTGTACTGTGCCGACTGTGCTGTGCCGGCTGTACTGTGCCGGCTGTACTGTGCCGACTGTGCTGTGCCGGCTGTACTGTGCCGGCTGTACTGTGCCGGCTGTACTGTGCCGGCTGTACTGTGCCGGCTGTACTGTGCCGGCTGTACTGTGCCGGCTGTACTGTGCCGGCTGTATTGTGCCGGCTGTACTGTGCCGACTGTGCTGTGCCGGCTGTACTGTGCCGGCTGTACTGTGCCGGCTGTACTGTGCCGGCTGTACTGTGCCGGCTGTACTGTGCCGGCTGTACTGTGCCGGCTGTACTGTGCCGGCTGTACTGTGCCGGCTGTACTGTGCCGGCTGTACTGTGCCGGCTGTACTGTGCCGGCTGTACTGTGCCGGCTGTACTGTGCCGGCTGTACTGTGCCGGCTGTACTGTGCCGGCTGTACTGTGCCGGCTGTACTGTGCCGACTGTGCTGTGCCGGCTGTACTGTGCCGGCTGTACTGTGCCGGCTGTACTGTGCCGGCTGTACTGTGCCGACTGTACTGTGCCGGCTGTACTGTGCCGGCTGTACTGTGCCGGCTGTACTGTGCCGGCTGTACTGTGCCGACTGTGCTGTGCCGGCTGTACTGTGCCGGCTGTACTGTGCCGACTGTGCTGTGCCGGCTGTACTGTGCCGGCTGTACTGTGCCGGCTGTACTGTGCCGGCTGTACTGTGCCGGCTGTACTGTGCCGGCTGTACTGTGCCGGCTGTACTGTGCCGGCTGTACTGTGCCGACTGTGCTGTGCCGGCTGTACTGTGCCGGCTGTATTGTGCCGGCTGTACTGTGCCGGCTGTACTGTGCCGACTGTACTGTGCCGGCTGTACTGTGCCGGCTGTACTGTGCCGGCTGTACTGTGCCGGCTGTACTGTGCCGGCTGTACTGTGCCGACTGTGCTGTGGCGAAACGTATTCTGAATGAGCCGCGCTATGTCAAGAGCACCAAAGCGTTCAGAAAGTTAAAAAATGGCGGCACAGTTAGGGTGGGATCAGACCAAAGCATGACATGGATCGGACTATATGTACCATTTCAAGTTAGCCTTGGGAGTGGATTGGATTTTGATTCCATTGGACACGATATTGACAAAACATTTCGATTTGGATGGGATTTAAGGCTGAGCTCGAAGTTGTATTTTCGCTCTGCTTGCCGTACAAAAATCAAATTATTCGAAATGGAGTATATATTGACTGCCGCATGAATGTAGCTGGAGTGGATATCGATTGAGCTCCATGGATGTGGTTTGGATTTGATCAAGGAATTTGGATTCATGTCAATGTCGATCTATGTTCGATGCTTTAGAATAGAAAGCTTTAAATGCCTGACGGAGGAAGCTTGACATGGTAGCCTGACCTGTGACCTCGTTGACATTATGCCCTTTTTATAATGTGCACCTTGATTGCTGTGTGTCACTGGGTTTCAAGGGTTTGTGTACTTTCAGGGAACCTAGAAGCAGGCATCTTTACACTTTCTCTCCTCCTTATAATCGAATGTTACTCACTGCGCGGGTGAAAAACCTAACGCTTCGAAAATCTTAATGTCGCTTATAGCGTCATATATTCTCAGACGTTCCTAGCAGCAGCCAGGCGATGACACGTACAGCCGCCACCACCTCGATGCCTCACCACCTCAGAACGGTATCACTTCGAGCCCCAGCTTCACTTCACCCGGGACGACGCTGCCGCTTCAGACCGCACCCCATTATCAGGGCTGGAGCCAGCAATCATCGACTCCATCTGTCTCATACCTGACCTATGGTCGGTGTCGTTTGAGCCCACGAGAGGCGGCGCGAATGGCGGTACTGATTGCATTGTCAGCAAAGGTCACGACCGCCGCTCCACAGACAGCAGGAGCAGTCCTGGTCCGTTGGAGACCGATGGCACCTGCTCAGCGCAGAGATAGGAGAGGGAACGCAGCTGCAGAGTTGCACTATTACACTGTAAAACTTACAATGTATGTACTTACAAAATAATCGCAAGCATACACTTAGTGCATTGTAAGAATACATGGCAATGCATTGCGAAGTGGCATTACATTTGCATGCAACATAAAACGGCTTTCCCTCGTCAACCTTACTTCACCAAGGTGAAATGATGAAAACATGCATGGTAACTTTGGTTTCTTTCAGTGGAAGAACAAAATGTGGTGGAGATAATCCTCTTACGGTAAGCTTAGGATATAACGATCTTACGGTCGCCGAAGTAGCCTCCGCTCGATTATATGCATATCAGATTCCCATACAGATGCAGTTTCAAATATAATCCTTGAATGGCACTGCGGTGTTGTGAGAGAAGTACCTCAACGTAAAACTGAAATAAGATTTCGTAATCAAATAAAATAGTAGTTTAGCAAATGACAGGTGCCTTCTTCAGAAGTCTTCCAATTTGATTGAATGCAGCCGTGCAGAGGAATGTGGAATATATCGGACAGTGTATTTCTACATGCATGAAGGCAATGCAATATAGCTGGAAACTTCGTGATATCAATGGAATGCACATTTATATGCCTGATCTGGGCCTACACAGAAACATTTTGCACGCATGATTTCCCTACACGTATGTATATGACGGCTTTCCCTACACAACCCTACTTCAGAGTCATGACCTTAGAGGTCATGGGTGTTGTTTGTATTTTTTAGGGTGAAAATTCCTCTCAATGTTACCTTTGTCTCCCCCCAGTAATTTCAACTTTCAACATGGAACCATGGAGGGTGCCACCAATCCATGTCTGCCCGCCTTTTGCATCCATGTATTGTCCCCCCCCCAATAATTTTCAGAAACAAACCCACCGGTTACAGGCCCTTAATGCGCTTCTATTGGAACTTGTCAGAGCACAAGTCGTCTCACCGTTGCACAATTCGCTTCACCGCTGCATTTCGACGCTGTTCTGCTGGTTTATATTAGCAATGCTAGCACACTAGCCTAGCCAAGCTACCAGCTAGTCTTATATTCTTCCGTCCAATTTGATATGATGCATTTTCTTCAGGAGTTAAGATATTTCCCGTGGCTGTCACACACTGTTTTTCTTTCAGTAGGAAACTGCCGATTGAAGTAGCAACCCAAGCAAACCAAGTCCGACGAGATGGTGAAATTCTGATTCAAGTCACAAGGTGTTTGGGTGATACGTGTACGGTTGGGTGATGCAAAGAATCTGGCAAGTTATCTGGTACACAGAACATACTGGCCTTGTAAGAAGCCGTTTACAGACAGGAAGATGAACTTCAAGTTGTAGCTACAATGTGCACTATGTCGTGATGTAGAATTTGAATTAATTTTTATCTTCTTCTCTACCATAGGGCAATTGATGAATTCTTGTGGGTAGGTCACAGTTATTGATTAACTCGTTTTTGTTACTGCTGATTATTCCAATGCTTAGCCGTACATAAATGCTTTCTATGTTTGATTCTGGCAATATGCTAATCTCGTCAGATGGTGGAGCCTCTGCTCTTTCAGAGACGTGGCCCCCGGTGTGATGTCACACTCAGACTTTTCAGAGCATGTCTGCGGATCTCAAAGACTTCGGAAATTGCCCGCCACTCTCGAACACCCATCACCCTTGCTGCAATATTGCTATATATTACTGTGAACTGGAGATCATGTTCGAGTTTTTTCCATGCCAACTTTTGTTCCTTTTGCAAGTTTACTCACGCGCACCATTCCCTTAAGAGTGCGACTGCCCGAGGTGTTCCTTGTCAAGAACACAAAGTTAAAGTTCATCAAGCTAAAAACGAATCAGATAACCGGATCATCAACCTTCTCAACTGTACAGCGGCCTCAAAAAGCTGTGGGACGAGGTGTCACGATGACATATCTCATGGACATTACGTCACGTGTTTACGCGCCTTCAGCGTGGCAAGGCGGTACGATCAGCAGCTCTGGTGACAGATTTGGCCCTCTGTTGACTTTATCTTACCTGTATAACTCGGTAAACGACTGGGAGGCCCGTTTTGCTCCTGACTGAATGTCTGGACACGACTGATTGGAAAGCCGCTTTGTAATTTGAGGTGATTGTCATCTTCTTTGAGTCATGCTACTTCAACTGCTTATTTAAGAATGAGCTCAATAGTATTTCCACAAGCGCACAATCCAAGGTTGACGTGGAACATTTTGCAGTCTTTCGACCATAGTCCCTCAAAGCTATACACCTTATCCTGATGTATGGATTGACCGCCCCTCTGCGTTAGTCATCATCACAGCCGTGTCGATTATGCTTGCTACAACTACCTCGCGCAGACCATTTTTAGGAATTTATATGATGGGAGCTCTACATTATCGTTAATGGCCGGCGAGCCAAAGAGCTTCTCTAATCAATCAATCAATTACGGTGAAGCCCAGTAGCTGGTTGGAGGTGTCGACACATATCATGACGCTGCTGAACAATATTCATCAGGGATATAGCTCCACGAAGGGCCTTATTATGGCAGTGGGAAGTGGAGCATGGCTCGGACACCGCCAAAATGTTCCACTAAACGTGCCGTGCAGCAGCCCAGAGGGCAAGAACTAAATCTTCAATAATGCTGCAGGGCTGAGGCGAGATGGAAGGAGGGGAGGTTAATGTAGTTATTGGTGGTTTTACGTACCTTGCCCCGCAAACAGCAAGGGATTGCGAATGCCTATATCAGGTACATTTAATGTAAAACATCTGGACGATGCCGCTGTAATAGGGACGACAACAGAAGAACACAACTGGCGAACTGTGGCCGAAATAGCAGGCCGTGCACCATCATCAAACACAAGCCTCGTGCGACTGGAGTGAGAGGTTGCTGAGTCCTGCGTTAACCGAGATCAGCCATCTTGTGTGAGAGGCTGAAGGTAAGGGAGTGTGACCGTGTAAAGGTCCGACTGAAAAGCCGGCAAGCAGGGCCTTTGAAGGGCGAGGAAAATACATCACATGGCGTCGAAACCGCAGCCTGGATGGCTGATAACTTAGTGAAGGCTGATCACATTTGCCATGCTGAGCATTATGGTCAGTGCGATTTGGACACAATCACTTCCTGTCCCGTGTCTGCGCCGCACATTTCTCGCCACAGTTTGGAATTAGACCAAGTTGTTGCGAAATATTGGCAGCGTGATGAGACATATTCGGTACCCAGTGGGGACAGGTTGACGAGTGTTGCCCGCCTACATAGAGCTGGAGATGTTTTTTTTCCAGGTGGGGGATTGCACGACAAATCGACAGGCGAGATGTGCAAAATAATACCGACGCGTCGATTTTGCTATAATTCGGTCCTAGTGGTCTGGATTGACCTGAACAATTGTCAGCTCGATTTGACCGACGATTTCGGAGTTATAGCCTTCGGAATATTTGCAAGGTCAGAGTGTAACGTCATCTTTAAACAGTTGTAGCTTGCCTAAAAAACGCATCAATTGTGATGAAATCACGTATCTTTAGCTTTCTATTTGAACAAGGATTACTCTCCACATAACTATATTTTTTCAGTTCACAATTTTTAATTTCTTAACCTCGTGACTATAGGTCACCTGATCAAACTTGACACGAGGCTAGAGAACACATTAAAAAAAATAATCAGAAATTCGTGTTGGTTAGATTGTCTTTCAACAGGATTTTTTTAAATGTGACTTTTACTTCAATATTTTCAATATTGTGCTGTCACCTAGTGACAAAAATGTCAAATTTCCGAACGCTGGTAAACATGGAGCAAAATAGGATCGTTTCCGAGTGTGCGAAAAAAGAGGTAATAATTGGTACCAAAAGGAAGTCATTCTAAGAACCAGTCGGATTTCATGATGACGATATTCATTTGGGAAATTCAGCGGCTGGGCACGCCAAGCTTTAAAGTACATTGTACACGCCCAATGCCACAATCCGACTTCCGGAAGATTGTTGAGCAAAGGCGTCGTAATACTGCCAAAACATCACCTCGTTTCCAGCCACCAAAGTCGCACTTTCAGTGATCTGAAAGAATCGGTACCTCCTGGAGAAGCGGTCGTGGCAGGGTATTTTCAGAGAATTTCTCGTCTCTTACTCAGGACGAGGTTCAGGGGCATCACTGGATGCTGGCCATTGCACTGTCCATTCTTTTGTTGCTCATTGATGTTATAGTGGCTGGGAACATCACCAAATAAATGTTTTGCCGACACTGCTAATTTTAGTGCTTCTTTCGACGGCATGATCTTCAGCAGGGCTGACCGACGATCGACATGCAGTCCAGCAGCGAATCCGCGAACAAGCCTGAAGGGCTCAATATATTGACGCCTATGGGAAAACTCATCTTAACTTCAATGCCTAATTGAATACTAGGTTTACAGTACGAGAAAAGCAGACCTGAACAAGGATTCTGTGTTCACATTATGCACAACAAATGTTTTACCTGGATAAAATATTGGAATACCCAGTGCCGATGAAAGGTGGCACTATTTCCGGACTATTCACATCGCATCACATCCAGTATACCCCAAGTATCCCAAAAACCTTCTGGAATCTGGAACAGGTTATTTTTAGCCAATAATGCTTGATAATGCCTGCAAACTTCATATACAAACAACAATTTACAAGCAATAAACACATCACCACGGTCGCTTGAAAAAAGAGGCACTCTTAGTCCTAGTCTGATACCCCGGAAACTGGTCCTGCTTATCCCACCGTGATGGGCATTTTGAACTCGATCATGAACATTCGCTTACCGTTCAAATTTCGGGGTGTCATGACAGGCTCCCTTCCACAGAAAACTCTCTCTTTCACTATCTCTCTCCCCCCTCTCTCTCCTCCTCCCCTCTCTCTCTCCCCTCTCTTTCTCTCTCTCTCTCTCTCTCTCTCTCTCTCTCTCTCTCTTTCTCTCTCTCTCTCTCTCTCTCTCTCTCTCTCTCTCTCTCTCTCTCTCTCTCTCTCTATCTCTATCTCTATCTCTCTCTCTCTCTCTCTCTCTCTCTCTCTCTCTCTCTCTCTCTCTCTCTCTCTCTCTCTCTCTCTCTCTCTCTCTCTCTCTCTCTCTCTCTCCCTATATATATGTTTGTTTCCTCAAATTCCCCTTTAAAATAGCATGACTTCTCTGTGTGATAGTTTCAGTTATTATTTATTTCGATTTCTTTCTCTTTCTTTCTCTTTCCCTGCTGGGACGATTGAACATATTGTGTGACAGCTGCGACAGCTGAGAAGATGCGATCTCTGAAGATATCGTTTGGTATAAATTTTCAACCAGCAAATGTGGACAGACCAGAAAATCGTGGAAAATACAATTCCTTCATTCTTCATTCAGCTGCCAGAGTATTCTCCTCATATGTGAAGCACAAAACTGCCCATCGCCGAAGATGATAAGAATCACCTCTCCTATCTTGTCACAATCGTTACCATAGATATCATGATGATTCAGCATATCACACTTGTATAAACACATCACTAAATCATTGGAGTTGCTTCCAATGTGGTTCTCATCCAGAGCGAAAGCAGATAAAATGCATGTTGGGAAACAAATATCCATATACTCGAAAAATACTCGCGGAGTGCGAACAAGACGGCCGTCAATTTCTGGCAACAGCAATAAACTGAGAATAGGAGCTTTGTACCGATCAGGAACCTTGCCACATTCTCAGCAACTGGAGCTTGATAAGGTGATTTGTGAGGAAATCAGTAGAAACTTTCAGAGGAAATGCCTTATTCTTGGTGACTTTAATCTAAAAGGATATGAAAATGTTGGTGTTGGCTCCCCAGCATGTAAACTGTTTAGGAAATGCCTGGAAGAGGACCTGTTCTTACACCAGTTTGTAACAGAACCAACTAGGCAGGGCTCATTCTTTGACCTTGTCTTCTCGGATTTAAGTGATTTAGTTCAAGACTTGACTGTAGGAGAAACTCTGGGAAGAAGTGACCATAACATAGTGAGATTCAAGGCACATGTAGCAGGGACAATCAAGAAAAATTTGGCAAAGGTTCCAAATTTTAACAGGGTAGACTTTGACTGCATGAGAGCAGCTTTAAGTGCCATAAAATGGGTAGAAGTATTCTCCGATTTAAATGCCTGTGAAATGTGGGAAAAGTTCAAATCTTACTTGAGGGAAATTCAGATTAGACATGTCCCCCAAAAGCAAAGGCGCAAAAGAAGAGTAGGAAATCCAGCATGGCTTACACCAGATTTGACAAAAGCAATTAAGGCTAAGAAAGATGCATTTAGAGTATTTAAGGAAGCTTCAAATATAGTAAATCTAAGGTTGTATCAAAAAGCTAGAGACGCTGTGAAACAGAAAACCAGAGCAGCAAAGCGAGCAAAAGAATTGGATTTGGCTAGGAACTGTAATGGGGACAGTAAAAAGTTCTTTAGTTTCTACAAGCTAAGTAAAGTTTCAAGCACAATTGGTCCACTGGAAGTAAATGGGATTATATTGAGTGAGGATAGTGAGATGGTTGAGGAATTGAGCAAGCAGTTTAAATCAGTGTTTACATTGGAGGATGTGACAAATCTGCCAACTGTGAACCACAGCCCAGCAACAGGTGATCAGTTACATGATGCTGATTTCATTGACAGTGATGTTGTTTTGAATTATGTCAGGAAAATAAAGCCAAACAAGGCAGCAGGACCTGATGGAATCTATGCTAGGGTATTGCGGGAAGCTGAAAAAGAATTGGCAATTCCACTCAGTATAATATTTTGTAGATCAGTTTCACAAAATGAAATTCCAACCGATTGGAAAAGGGCAAATGTAGTTCCTATTTTCAAGAAAGGAGAAAGAGGGAAAGTTGAAAACCATAGGCCAGTAAGCCTCACATCACTAGTCTGCAAGGTACTTGAATCAATTATCAAGGATAAAATAGTTAGTTTTCTGGAAGGAAACAGAGTGATTCAAGATACTCAACATGGGTTTAGAAAAGGGCGATCGTGTCTCACAAATCTCTTGGATTTTTTTTAATTTTGCTACAAAACAATTTGATAAGAGAAATCAGGTTGATGTAGCATGTCTTGACTTTAGCAAGGCCTTTGACAAGGTACCTCATAAACGGTTAATGATGCAGCTCCAGGCCCATGGTATTGTGGGTAATATCCTAAAATGGATAGGGTTGTGGCTTTCAGATAGATAGCAGAGAGTGATGCTAAATGGTACAAAATCATCATGACAAAATGTTCTTAGTGGAGTCCCCCAAGGGTCAGTACTGGGACCACTATTGTTCATTATGTTTGTAAATAACATTGAAAGTGGCCTAAGCAGTATGGTTTTGAAATTTGCAGATGATTTGAAGGTCTTTAGGGCAATAACAGGGCACAATGAGCAGGTCTTGCTGCAGAAAGACTTAGACGAGCTTGTGAAGTGGTCAGAAAAATGGCAAATGAAATTTAATTTTGATAAGTGCAAAATCATGCATGTAGGTAGGCAGCATATCAAAGCTCCATACTTGATGGGTGGCCAAGTACTATCTGTGACTCAGCAGGAGAAGGACTTAGGTGTTATGTTTAACACAAAATTGGGGGCATCAGAACAGACCAAAGAAGCCAGGAAGAAGGCACTAAGAATGCTTGGGGCAATAAATAGGAATGTATCATACAAAAGTGAGGAAGTCATCAGGAAGCTTTATTTTGCATATGTCAGGCCACATCTGGAATATTGTGTCCAAGCTTGGTCCCCTAGTTATGAAAAAGATTGTTGGCTTTTAGAGAGAGTACAAAAGAGGGCAACAAAAATGGTGAATGGTATGGGCAACCTGGCATATGATGAAAGATTGAAGAAATTGAATATGTTTTCACTTAGATATAGAAGGCTGAGAGGAGATCTCATCGAGGTCTTTAAATTTGTTCATGGTCAGGAACAGGGTTATCTCAGGGAACTGTTTGAATTTAACAGAAATGATGCAATTAGAGGTCATCAATTCAAAATTAAAGTTAATCACAGCAGGACAAGGTTAAGACAGTCCTTCTTCATCAACAGGGTAGTAGAACACTGGAACCAGCTGCCAGAAACCATTGTCAGGAGCAACACACTGAACATCTTTAAGAACAGCATAGACAATCATTATAAGAATAGGGGCTTGTTTTTCTGTATTCCAGGGAGAGTTGATCAACACATTTGATGGACAACTGGTTCAGTGTACAGAGTGCAACCAAGAAGGGCCCTTGTGGCTCATAGTTGCACTGATCTTTTATGTCTTTATGTCTTTGTCTTCCAAGCAAGGTAGAGCAGAGTAAGTAGACTGCGCCGCTCGACTTTGAAGTACTGCGTCACAGTCTACACCTCTCATGCTCCACGATGGCCGTGGCCGGCGTATCCAGACCAGAATAGGCTGTGCCGCAATAGCCCCAGATCGCTACTGAACAGTAGACATGCGACCACTGATTGAGGGCAAGAAACACTCGATGAGGGGTGTTTGAAAGAAGCCTTTCGCAGCAGAGTGCCTTGTGGAGGTGAACTGTGCGGAATGGAAGTGAGACCATAAACTGTTCGAGCTATGACCAAAAGAAAATCGAAATCTTAAACATGCCACGTAAGTACATTCCCTAACCATTTATCATTATCAGGTTCGTTGGGCTTCCGAAGTGTGTTCAAGACTCGTTAAATACGAAGAGAAATTCAGGAAGAGAACATCAGGTCAGTTGAACGCTTGGTCGTAAGTAATACTAACGAAGTTTTGGCGCCTTTACAAACCGACACAAGCACTCGCTAGCAATCAGGTTCACCGCCATAACTCACTGTGCGCACGGCACGGCCTACCCCGATTCCTCGAGCCTGGTGGACAAAAGACTGCTCTGACGATGAAAACCGCCTCCTCGTGGCGTGCCATCGGAATCGGAATCTGCTTAGGGGAGCCACACACGTGAATCAAAATACCGCGGGTGTTGGTCGGTCACCGCCAATACCGTGACACAGTTACATGTCAGCTACTGTCATCTGGTGGGTAAGAGGCGGCAAAGGGATTTTTTTTCGAAGGCAAACTTGGCCATCACAGCGAGCCAACGGCATCACACACTTGACGCCGACGGATTAGCTGAGTGCGACACTCAGGCTTTGCGGATTATCACCAGGCCACCGCAATCTGGACGAAATCGTGTAGTGATCACGACCGCAGACTACTTGATGCATTCTCTTCAACCAGCATTTTTACATTTTCCTCTAACTCCTCGAAGTGAAACGCTTGCGCAGCCGGCTTGATCTCGCTTACCGTGTGGGTTTCATGGAAATAGTTGAATCGTAATAGCAACCTTCAAAGCAAGATCACAGATTCCCAGGTATTTTCCTTTGACGAGATCGGCGATCATTGCTTGCTGACACGTGCTATGCACATGTCACTTGTCTTGGACTAAGCCTTCAAATTGTATCTTATCAACATTTAAGCACGAAATCGCATTTGGCTTACGCACAGGGTCCGGAAACTAAGGCGAAGACGGGTGACTGGCAGCACTTCGACACTGACCTGTTGATCTAACCTGGAAGGTGGACCAAAAGAGATATAAAGAAGTGTCATGCGTACCTAAAAGTGCAAGGATTGAACATAGCTACGCCATGCCCTATGCCACATTATTGTATCTTGTTTTGAACAAAAGTTCGTGCAGGTGGGGCTCAAAATGACCCCCGCACTGCGTGAGGCAGGAAATTAACCCGCACTACGAGGGTTAAAAAAGATAATGTAGTTGCAGAAGTAAAGTTGTAACATCGATACTCATTGGCACAACACTTTTGTGAGCATGAATACGCTTATGAATGCGCGTGCATTTTACTGAAACATTTTATTGAAGATGATCTTTCATGATTAAATATTTGTGCTTTTTGTACTTAAAATGTAATATATAGCCGTCCATGGTGCATTCCGTTTGTCATAGGTTTGGCTGCCATCGGAATGGAAGTGCTTCAGCGGGCAGGACATCCGCTGGAGCAAATCATCATACCCATACGCATGCCATTCAAGAAACAAGTATGGACACTATGGGCACTATATAAGTAAAGTATTTCCATTGACTGGCCAGAAAATGTGGCGCCTCACTTCCAAACAGGTCCGTGGTGCACCAAAGTTGAATCATGAATTGCCGACTGAGCAATTGTCGCTAACCTGGCTGCAACACACACCTTGCTATTACATAAATGACTTCTGCAGCACCGAAATTATGTGTGCGGTGTACTGTTGTCATCGGTATGAAAGGCAATTTCCAGCAATAGTGCCTTGTCAGGCGCCTGATGTATCAACATTCATTTCCTGTGGCTACAATGCCGGAGTGCTACATACCGTTATTCACTTTAAGCTAAAATTAAATGCGAACTATGAAGCACCGGATGCGGTAGTGTCACCTGACACTCACTTCATCACATGTCAAACGCTCAGATGATTATCAGGACCAGTATTTGGTTCATGAGAATTAATGTAGGTATATGGCATTTCGGTCAAAATAGCTATGTGCACCATTTAAATGATGCACAGTCCCCCATTAACGACAAGTGTTCCAAACATGGCTGGTCGGCAGTTCTTGCCACGCCAGCTTCACGATTCCAAAACGTATAAAGTCGTATTCCCATATGACGTACACCGGCGTGTAGACTCGAGCTGTACGTTTCCTGAACGTTGTTGCACATTTGCGTCCGATAACTCACGGTAATCGTTAGCTATGTTGCTTCTGGTCCCCACCAGATTTGTGGCATGACCACGACCTTTTCCACCAGATTCCAGCTGCGAAGAAGTGAGGCGGCTGATCGGTGCCGCAGGATTGGAGCTCAATGGAATGATTTATGTTGCTGATGAGTTGAACTTCCTGGCTAATAGATACTCGGAACCCGACTAAACATCGGGTGCCGTTTCGAGCGCCGAGGAATAATGCATCAACGGTGATCGTTACATTAGTATGATTGACTAAGACGACGGTAATTGAGAGAGGCACGCACTCGACCGGCGCCGAAGTGGGCGCAAATGTCCCTTTACGTCCTTGTTAACACAACTCGGATTTTCACGACATGCGGTTCCCAGGGAAACGGTCGCTCCATTTCGTTTTCACACTTAGCGCTTGTGAAAAGTCGGTCAAATCGTTGTGACGTCGTCAAACATCGATCAGTACACCACTTTCTTCTACTGAGTTGTGGGAGGCCACACCGCCTCCTCCTCCTCCTGGATTGTGGGAGGGCACACCTCTCCTGCTGGACTGTGGGAGGTCACATTACCTCTTCCTGTTGGATTGTGGGAGGTCACACCGCCTCCTCCTGCTGGATTGTGGGAGGTCACACCACCTCCTTCTACCGGACTGTGGGAGACCACACCGCCTCCTGTTGGATTGTGGGAGGTCACATTACCTCTTCCTGTTGGATTATGGGAGGTCACACCGCCTCCTCCTGCTGGATTGTGGGAGGTGGCACCACCTCCTTATACTGTACTGTGGCAGGTCACACCGCCTCATCCTGCTGGATTGTGGGAGGTCACACCGCCTCATCCTGCTGGATTGTGGGAGGTCACACCGCCTCCTCCTGCTGGACTGTGAAAGGTCACACCGCCTCCTCCTGCTGCACTACGGGAGGTGACACTTCCCCTGCTTAAATGTGGACGGTTACACCGGATTCCTCTGGACTGGGAAACTTTTACTTTCGCACAACCGTCCCCGGCTGGATTCATGGAGCACAGCCGCACCACTGTCGCACTAGTTGCGGCGTCAGGCCACTAGCTGCCGCACCGGCTGCGGCGTCAGGCCACTAGCTGCTGCACCGGCTGCGGCGTCTGGCCACTAGCTGTCGCACCGGCTGCGGCGTCTGGCCACTAGCTGCCGCACCGGCTGCGGCGTCTGGCCACTAGCTGTCGCACCGGCTGCGGCGTCTGGCCACTAGCTGTCGCACCGGCTGCGGCGTCAGGGCACTAGCTGCTGCACCGGCTGCGGCGTCTGGCCACTAGCTGTCGCACCGGCTGCGACGTCTGGCCACTAGCTGCCGCACCGGCTGCGGTGTCAGGCCACTGGCTGCCACACTGGCTGCGGTGTCAGGCAGTCAAGCGCGGCCGCCGGACGGTGACCGCCGGCGACGATCGGCAGCGCGTGCCCGACCACCGCCGCCGCGTCGAAAAGCCGTGCTAATCGACCAACACTTGTCGAAGATCCTCTAAGCGGTAACGACCGGAGGCGGCTCATTAAATATACAGCGGCAGCGCTGGCCACGCGCCACAGTCGGCCACGTGGCGGGAACACACACACACAACACATACACACACACACACACAAAAGACACACGCACACACCCCCACACACACACACAGCTACACAGACACACACACACACACACACACACACAGACACACACACACAACACACACACACACACACACACACAAAAGACACACGCACACACCCACACACACACACAGCTACACACACACACACACACACACACACACACACACACACACACACACACACACACACACACACACACACTGACACATGCACAAAACAAAACAGACAAAAGAAACAGACTGACACGATTGACGAGACTGACGCTGATCGTCAGCGAGGACATCGCACCATCACTAGCGGCCCTGAGGCCGTAACCAACCAGTCTGACTGCAGGAGATGTGCAGCCGGCCGGCCTCACTAACTGACGACTATTCCAGCAACCAGAAGCATCAGCCATGTGGGGGCGATGCGTCACATGAGACTTTCGTGATGAAGTTAGTCATCTTGATGTGTGATGTTTCCAAAGCCCAGCCAATAGAAGTTTGTGCTTTGTGATATCGCGATGTGTGTCTGTTAATTAGAATGGTATAAAAATGGAATATCAGAGATCACCTATATGTGAATACATGGTATTTGGGATTACGTCACACACAATTTTCGTGTGAAGGGTGCTGACGTGGTCCAATCACTCTACGCAACTATGTGTCGCAATAATGGTTCTTCCTACCCAAGCAAGAGCAAACATTTAAACACTATAATCTACCTTAGCATTATTTACCCCTGCCAAACATAGCCTAACCTAACCTAATCTTACTTAACCTACCCTAGTCTGCCCAAATTTAACCTAACAGCATAGCCTAACGCAAGCGGAGGTGGACTACCGAAAGTAGACTACAAAGGGACACCATAGCGGCAAGCGTTGTCATGCAGTCGTCGATTTATGTTTTATGTATTGGAACAGCATAGGTCTTCAGCACTATTAGGCATTGCAACATTATATGTTTTCAGCATTATTGGTCCTGATATATGCACAATTACTTAGTGTTAAGGAAAAAACTTTTGCTTTTGCATCTGGCAGGAGTTGTGTGCTGCTCATTGTTCCAATCACCAGATCGGACTTCGATTTCATAGTGGCGACCTCGGACACGCCAACTACGACCTGCGTTTGTTGGCAGACCTACCACCAACTACGACCTACGTTTGTTGGCAGACCTACCACCAACTACGACCTACGTTTGTTGGCAGACCTACCACCAACTACGACCTGCGTTTGTTGGCAGACCTACCACCAACTACGACTTGCGTTTGTTGGCAAGATCCTACCAACTACGACCCCTTGTTGGCAGACCTACCACCAACTACGACCTGCGTTTGTTGGCAGACCTACCACCAACTACGACTTGCGTTTGTTGGCAGACATGACACCAACCACGACCTACGTTTGTTGGCAGACATGCCACAGGAAAGTCGTAACACATTGTGTGGCCTTTGCGGGAATGAAATGAAATATAAACGGGCTAAGCACGGCTTGGCAAAGCTACTGTTATTTTGCCGTCGGAATGTAGTTGTTCGTTCATAAATCTGGCAATGAAACACGCCATTAGGGGAGCTTCACGAGTGAAGGTAGGAGGCTGGCTATATGACTCTAGCACCGCATGCACATGCTGGAGGGGGGGGGGGGGCAAAGTAAGCAAACATTTGTGAATCTCTCGGGCTCTTTGTTTATTGGGTGGCTCACGATACACTATGCACATTCAAGGCCAATGGCGTTGCCCACACTGTTTCGCCGGTGGACGGCGGGATTTGGAAATACCCCGAGCGGTGCGAGTGTTGAACCCGGGACTTTTGGTACCCAGAGCTCAACACCTTAACCACTCTGCCATCCCCGCTACTCTCGGGCTCTTTAGGAGCCAGTGGAGACATAAATTATCGCGTCCAATTTCAGTGAAAGTGCAGGCATTTGAGGAATAAGTAGCCTGATTTACGAAATACTGCCTCCAATATCGGCATAATAGCATTGACAACCAATCCGCTTCGGCCCAAATTAGTTGCACTCATTTTAAAATCCAGCCCCTCTGACGAATAGTGTGCATACATCACATCATGAATGTACTGTGACGAACTGCTATGAAATACCATAGGTGGTACGCTGGGTCACAGTCCTTTCCGTTTCTCAGCTGTTTGCTCGCAGTTTGTGCCACACAGCCGTTCAGCGGGTCGTCTTCCAATGTCATCAAGTCGCCTAGCGATTAGCCCCGGAACAAGCAAGTCTCGTGACATGAATTAGCTACGTGGCAGCGGCAGGACGAATTCGCAGAGAGCCGTGGGGGCGGACACGAGAAGGTGCAAACCATCTGCGGAGGAAAACTGCGAGTGCTTCGACGAAGACATTCGGATGCAGCCGGCAAAAGGTTAAAACCAAAAGAACAGGTCAGACTATTAGTGCAGGAACCAGAACTAAGAAGGCTGCAACAAAAACGAGCGGATACTAAGGTTTCGAAAGCCTGTCAGTAGGACACAGACACAGACACAGACACATACTTTTTATTGAGGTAATCCACAATGGGCTTGTGGCTATTACAACCTCGCGTCAATTAGATAAAACAGCAGAGCAGAAAGGGTCAAAATCACAAAACAGCTAAGCCGGTGGTCATACATGTCATAAAAAAATGCAGCGGTGCGAGCAGCAAATCAGTCCGGCACGGGTGGCACGTTGGACAGGTGCCGCCGGAGGTGGCAACCAAAGATCGGTACGGGAAGCCGCATCAGCTCGGGTGGCAACGAGTTGAACATAAGTGGTGCTCTGGAGCTAAAATGCCTCTTCCTCATCTCAGTGCGGGACCGGGGGACATACAAGTGATGGTCCTGACGAGTGGTTCGGTCACGAACCTCCGCCACGGTGGTGAGGTCATGAGCCAGTGACTCTGGCTCACCATGACGGCGCACCTTGTGTGTGAGGCACAGGATGTGGTATCTGGCTAAGTTCTCCGCACTGAGCCCAGCCCAGTCTCCTCAGCAGATCCGAAACATGGTCAATTTTTTTGCGGCCGAAAATTACTTTTGCCGAGTAGTTCATAATTTGTTTAATGCGAGATAGGTTCTTTTTGGTTCCGGTACCATACACAGAAATACAGTAGCGAATCTGCGAGAAGACCAGGTCATTGACCAGCGCTGAGATGACAGCAGGTGGAAGGTGCCCCCTTAGATGCGATAGACCACCCAGAACTCCAAAACAACGCCGAGCACTTCTGAGACTTGCGAGTCCCAGCTGAGCGAGCGATCGAAAATAAGTCCGATTTTTTTGCATTCCGAAATGATGGGTAGATAGTGATCGCGAAATGTCACCGTGAAATTCGGTAAGGCACGCAGATTTTGTGGGTTGCCCAAAAGCATCAGCTGTGTCTTCGCAAGGTTAATTTTCAGTCCATTAGCTCGAAGCCAGATGTCGAGGGAGGCCAAAACTGTTTCCATGTGAGCGACGACGTTTTGAATTTCAGATTTCTTACCACTGACCAAAATGTGGGTGTCGTCGGCGTATTGTAAAACCACTGCGCCTTCGGCGAACAGGCTGAGGTCGCTTGGCGAAGACGCAGTAGAGGAGAGGTCCGAGAGATGATCCTTGAAAAACGCCGATGCTGTTGGGCAACGGGGCAGATTTATGGACGACACCCAGACTGTTAGTGAGGCTGACACTTTGGGTGTGGTTCTGTAGATAAGCCGAAAACCATGATGTATCGAAGCTGTGGAGACTTAATTTTGACAGGAGGTTTGAGTGGTCTATCACATCAAAACATTTCCTCAAATCCAGCAGACAGAGAAGGGACACTTCTCCATGGCCACATGCGGACAGTACAAGGACCCGCCGCGACGGCCCGAGTGGTCATAGCGACTTCTTCGTTTACACACGACACGCTCGAACTTCACCCACGCCCGCAATAATGTGCTCTGAGTAGCTTTCAGGAGACAGGTCATACTGTACGGACTGCGCTTTGCATAAGCGGTTGCCTTTGCCATTATTACCAGCCGTGTGTATTTTGACAATCACGAGAAATAACCATACTAAGGTTCCAGTAGAGTAACGCTAAGGTTTCCAACGGCAACACATACACTTCAGTAGGATTATAACACTCCGCACTTGTGAACATCTTGCATTTGGACGGCCCCAGCAGCCCACGGAGACGTAACCTTAATGCGTCCAATGTTGATGAAAATGATGCTGTGGTTAGGTGAGTTGCTTCACTTTGTCGTTAGCTTGACGAAGGTTGGAAGCCGAAAAGTCAGCATGTATATATATATATATATATATATATATATATATATATATATATATATATATATATATATATATATATATATATATATATATCTGCTCTCTCTCTTCTCTCTCTCTGCTTCGTGTACCCAAAGCACAAACTACACCTATTCCATGCTTGTTGCTGGTGTTTCGCTGAATAGTAGTGAATATGCTGAATAGTGCTTCATCCGGCGATAAGTACGAACTTTATATATTATGGATAGCCATATCCCACTGTTGCATGTGACTGTGTAATTGGCGGTTGCGGGCTGTTCGTATATTTTATCGTACGCCCGCATGAATTGAGTCAGCGGTTCACCATCTTGGACAGATGGACCATGTGGGCGGGGGATGGAGCTGAGGAAATGACGTAGCCGTGTGTCGCACGGAATACACGTTGGTGTAGAGAGTCAGTACGACACAGTTCTGCTCAGGTGCTGAAGCGCTGGCCACTGGAAGATTTAAACGAATGAAGAAAGCAACACTTATCTATTCCAGCATATGATGCTTTGATATTGTCAGGTCCTTATAATGTTGCTATTTAATGTTTCGTTACCTACGCTATTTTATGTTATATTTGTGTCAATATTTACCCTGCCGCTTATGTTCTAGTTTAATTATATATCTCATCACGCCTTTCAGACTCATTCACCAATTAATACATATTTTATCAGCATTTTGTTATGGACTTGGGAAACACAGGACACAGTAGCACCAACACTCTGCCACGCCATTCGAAGGTGACGAATTGCCAAATTCCAGAGAAGGTTAGTGACATTACATGACTAGGACTCTGTGATGGTTCTTGTGGGCACAAAAACATGCGCGTATGGCTTTGAGGTCATTTAAAAAGCACGTGTGGAGAACCTAACATTGCAGCATAAGTCAGTGACCTTGTGTCACCTCGAAAAGGTCAATGACTTTATGTCACGTGGGAAATGCAAAAGACTCGCCTCCTAGCTATATCCGATTAATCAAACATCCATTTGCGAGGAATAACGTGCTTCAATTTACTAATGGTGATGTGTGTGCAATATCATTGCTGCTTCAGCACATATTTGCCTGATATACCCTCAAAAGTGACGTGATATCTACGTGACCTGACATGATACGATTTTTTCTTGCATCAAAATGTGCACAAAAGATGCATTATCAGTATCTGAAATTTCACAGCGCTATTTCAAACGGTTTGGCGCCCATAGCTAAAAAAATATTCTGACTAGGGATGACACCCATTCCCTCTGTAGGGTATAAGATGCAAGGGAGAAGGAGACCGAACGAACGCCCTGACACTTCGCAATGGGCTTATGCTGGATACTCTGCATTGAATGTATGCTTTGTATATATGTGTACTTGACAGCTGTAGAGCTGGACACTGGACCATCAGTCATTGGTGGGCCATCAGTGGCGGCCAACTAGACCGTCAGCGAGCTACCCATGGTGCGCACGCCGCAGGCCGTCATGGCCATAGCCGTCAGCAGAGGACAGCTGGACCGTCATTGGTGGGCCATCAGTGGCGGCCGACTAGACCGTCAGCAGAGGACAGCTGGACCGTCATTGGTGGGCCATCAGTGGCGGCCGACTAGGCCGTCAGCAGAGGACAGCTGGACCGTCAATAGTGGCGGCAGACTAGACCGTCAGCAGAGGACAGCTGGACCATCATGGTGGCCATCAGTGGCGGCAGACTGACCGTCAACGAGGAAGAACCATGGGAGAAGCCAGACCATCAGTGGCGGGCAGCCAGACCATTAGTGGCGGCCAGGCAAATCATTAGTGACGGGCAGCCAAATCATTAGTGGTGGGCAACCAGATAATTAGTGACGGGCAACCAGATCATTAGTAACGGGCAACCGGACCATTACTGGCTGGCAGCCAGATCATTAGTGACGGGCAGCCAGACCATTAGTGACGGGCAACCAGATCATTCGTGACGGGCAGCCAGACCATTAGTGACGAGCAGTCAGACAATTAGTGACGGGCAGCCAGATCATCAGTGACGGGCAGTCAGACCATTAGTGATGGACAGCCAGATCATCAGTGACGGGCAGCCAGACCATTAGTAACGGGCAACCAGATCATTAGTGACGGGCAACCAGACCATTACTAGCTGGCAGCCAGAACATTAGTGACGGGCAGCCAGACCATTAGTGACGGGCAGCCATACCATTAGTGACGGGCAGCCAGATCATCAGTGACGGGCAGTCAGACCATTAGTGACGGGCAGCCAGATCATCAGTGACGGGCAGTTAGACCATTAGTGACGGCCATTTTGCCGGCGTCGGACAGTCAGGAGAGCACTGCTTGGGTGTTGGGTGACCTCTCTGTCATTTTGGCAGCGATGTGCGTCCCAGCTACGAATTTTCTGACATTTCAGATTAGTAACATGACCACGTATCTTCGGGTACTCGTTCGCTGTCATAACCGTTGTTTCTTACCAAACTTCTATAATATACTTGCTCTCCGCCAACACTACTATCTGCCATGAGCATGCGTCTGATCACGTGACGTGACACTGCACGCCAACGCTTGTCACCTCTGAGCAGGCTAACACACAGCCTAACCACTTCAGTAATTACTCTGGTGCGGAACAAGACGGCCGTCATCAGTCTAGTGTTCGAATTACCCCATCGGCAATATTTGACGAACATTGGTATTGACATTGGCCACGATATCAATACTTTTCCTTGGTGACCTGTCACAAAATAGCAGCTTCAAATTTTAACATTTACGATGTGGATGTATGTTATCATACATAACATACGATGAAACATAACATATACGATCATAACATAACATCATAACATCTAAACATAACATTTACGATGTGATAAATGTTCCATATGCATGATGCATCTGCTGTGAGTGACGGGCAACCCTGAAGGACAACGCGGACTTCATCGTATGAAAACTTAAGGAACAGTCAGAGGACTGTTCCTTCAATTCCGCTGTCAATGACAGTCGATAGTTACAGCGGGTGGGCGGAGCGTGGCGGAATCTGATTAAGGTATATATATATATATATATATATATATATATATATATATATATATATATATGTGTGTGTGTGTGTGTGTGTGTGTGTGTGTGTGTGTGTGTGTGTGTGTATGTGTGTGTGTGCGTGTATGTATTCGCTAGGATGGAATGACAAATTGTGAAAACACGGAGCAATGGGAGCATAATTTTATTAGCAACGTTTCGGCTCACGCCTTTCTCAAGCTACCGACTCGGTAGCTGATGCATATATATACATGTATATATATATATATATATATATATATATATATATATATATATATATATATATATATATATATATATATATATATATATATATATATATATATATATATATATATATATATATATATATATATATATATATATATATACATGTATATATCACCTGAAGGATCGTAAGGACACCAAGAACAAAGCCACATCACATTATGAATAATCCCAGGTCACACACGACAGCAGCGCGTCAGGTCACAACTCTCACAGCATAGGTCACAGGCCACATATGGCAGCGGCAAGACAGGTCACATTTTACGCACACACGGGTCACCCCTCACATACAAACACATCCACACACACACACATATGCACGCATGAAAATAGCGTGACAGGTCACACTTCACGCACACACACAGGCTATAGGCCACATAGGACAGCAGTGTGACAGATCCGGATTCAAAATGTCAGACTGACAGGTAGCTATAAGCATTGGAGTATTTCTAAGAGCCTGGATTTTACATGCCGAGGCATGGGTACAGGATTAAAAATGCACAACAGCATTAGTCAATGCAAGCAACCAATGCGCCCAATGCAACAGGAGTTTTCATTAGATATTCCATGTGTTGCATGAAGTTTATTGGAAGCAAATGAAGCTCTGTATGCAAATGAGCGACGTGCGAGTGCCGTCCGTACTCGAGGAAACTGCACGTCGCCCTCTCTCTTGTCAGGTTAAGCTGACGCGCAGTGACATGGTGTGAGCCAGAGCGAGAACGCCGTGCGGTGGTCCACGAGAACGCGATGCGAGACTGGGCCTGCCCGGTCGCCGCTGCATCGTCGTCCTCGTTGTCCTCGATGCGACAACACGGAGAGAACGGCACCTCAGCGGGGTTGGAAGGGCACCACCGCAACCTTGGCAAGCCACCGACCGAAAAACAGGCGCTGGTACAACACGGAGAGAACGGCACCTCAGCGGGGTTGGATGGGCACCACCGCAACCTTGGCAAGCCACCGACCGAAACACGTGGCGCTGGTACAACACGGAGAGAACGGCACCTCAGCGGGGTTGGAAGGCCACCACCGGAACTTTGGCAAGCCACCGACCGAAACACGTGGCGCTGGTACAACACGGAGAGAACGGCACCTCAGCGGGGTTGTAAGGATGCCATCGGAACCCAGGCCGGCCACAGACTGAATATCATGGCGCTGGTATTACACACGGAGGACTTTTGCGACGGGGGAGGGGGAGGGGGAGGGGCGATGTGGACGGAAAGACGTCGGAATCTTTATGGACACCGTTCAAATAGGTCCTCCACGGAGCCAGACACCTATACCCTGAGGCAAGAGCTGTCTTAGCAGGTGACCTAGACACTGTTGTTGCTCTGCATTGAACCAACTATTTGCCCAAGAGCGGTAACCGTGCATTGTATAGCACATTGTCACGTCACGGTAACCGTGCATTGTATAGCACATTGTCACGTCACGGTAACCGTGCATTGTATAGCACATTGTCACGTCACGGTAACCGTGCATTGTATAGCACATTGTCACGTCACGGTAACCGTGCATTGTATAGCACATTGTCACGTCACGGTAACCGTGCATTGTATAGCACATTGTCACGTCACGGTAACCGTGCATTGTATAGCACATTGTCACGTCACGGTAACCGTGCATTGTATAGCACATTGTCACGTCACGGTAACCGTGCATTGTATAGCACATTGTCACGTCACGGTAACCGTGCATTGTATAGCACATTGTCACGTCACGGTAACCGTGCATTGTATAGCACATGTCACGTCACGGTAACCGTGCATTGTATAGCACATTGTCACGTCACGGTAACCGTGCATTGTATAGCACATTGTCACGTCACGGTAACCGTGCATTGTATAGCACATTGTCACGTCACGGTAACCGTGCATTGTATAGCACATTGTCACGTCACGTTCATTTATATCCTAGTTGGCCCTAAAAAGCAAGCTGGCTGCCTTAAAAGTGAGTTCGAACAAAGCAAATCAACAAGAATTGGATGACGAATTGAGACTTCAAAACGTTGCCGTATAATTTAAATGTGACAACAAAGTTTTTTCCCGTCAATTGTATACACATAGCCTTAGATACTATATTGTTGGGGCTACCTGATGTTGATGGTCCGTAGCCCAAACTTTCATGGGAAACATGTGAATCTATCAATAATCATTGTTTGCAAGCACCCTCAATGTCCAAGACATATTCATCTTGAAGTGAAATAACTCTTTGTTCTCTCAAATGTCAGCCATCATCTACCCTTAATACCATTCAGTTTACTGTAATCACATTATTATCCATCACTGATCAGCTTCAGCAAACATTCTTTACAAACGCTTTCAGGAAGCCATATCCCACCTGGAGTTACATTTCTACCATGGTAGGTGCCTGTCTAAGCACATGGAGTACTTCAGCTAGACTAATTTTTTCTTCGTTATCTCATGTCTCAATGGCATGTCTCACAATGTCATTGTCACATGAGACAATGTCTCATGTCTTATTCTCTTCAATGTTTCTTCTCAAAGTGATGGAATCTTGAATGCCTTTTACCGGAAATAGCTGATATTGGGACAGTGATGGTAGATGGTAGCTCAAGGTAGATTAGGTTATAATTATAGAATTTACCTTACGAAGAAGGGAGGCGAAGTGCTCCATAAAAGCCGGTGCCTAAATTAATGCGCATGAATGAAGCACCCCAGCTCAGCCAAACAAGTCAAGTGAGAAAGAAAACTGTCGACCTATGAGCCGACGTTAGAATAAAACAGTGAGTGATGGTTTGCATGCATCATGGTTATTCCCAGGAAAAAGCAGATACCCTTGGTTCCACTGGCGCGTATCTAACTATATAACTGCATGCTCGAACGATCAGAGAAGAGTGCCTTGAGTGGAAGAGCGTATGAAATGCCCACTGGAAGGTGAACGTAGTGTCGATACCTGCATGTATTGAAGATTTGCTCGTTACTGCTAATTATCGGAGCAAGTACATCAGCATAATTGCTTATGCTTATTATAAATGCTAATATACTGCCATATCTGGCGGATGACAACCCAATCAAACTCGACGCGGAATAGACAAACAGAGGACGTAGATTAGCGGTAAGCAATTCCGTGACGATCTCTCAGAATGGTTGATTCTGCAGAATATCTACAGCTGAAGCTAAATGCAAATTTTCTAGAGAAAGCAAAACACCACAATGATTATAATCATTGTTATTAATTGTTACAATTATCATAAGTAGTGCCATGAAGTGGTGCGACTTAGAAATAAAAGCACATTGACATTAATTAGTGGTAAGTTGCATACGTGAGTATGCATCTACTTAATTGAACAGATGTGCCGCTTCTTGAAAAAGTACCTAGATGGACGTTGCATGGTCTTTGCAATTGAATGACACTAAACATAAATAGGCATTAACTGCAGGCCGATGCACCGTCAGTATGTTTTTAAGGCAATAGTTGTAAGTCGGACATGACATATGAAGATGCAAGTTCTAGTGCCTACAGCCCAGGTATGTAGATACCTAAATACCTACTTAGTAGGAATCAAACAATCAGTCAATCAATAAGATTAACAACACTTCGTTGCATATGGTATGAACTTTGTTGAAGTTCTCTATATTTCAATGCAAAACTGATATTATTTCTTGTCTAATTTCATTCTTTGTTGCTAATCGTCTTTCCTGCACATCCTACTTTGACAAGTCAATCGATAATATTAGAAAAGAAACTTGTCACGTGATCGTCTTCTTACCCGCTGCTCAGCTGTTATTTCCCGCTCCTGACGTTGCTAACGTTGCCAACTTTTTTGCCTGCTGCTGCTGGCCTGGCCAATGTGAATAAAAAGCGGATATTTCGTCCCAAATGCATGTGTGTATTAAGCAATATGCATAACTTTGTCGCAGACACATTCATGGATGGTGTCAGCTATAATCGCCGAGTGAAGAAGCATCTCTTGCAGCAGAACAAGAAGGAGGTTGAAAGTTCAAGCAGCCTACACTTCCCAGCGTCTTTACTTCACCTCCGCCTGATCAACGTTGCTGTCTTTCCTGCTTCACATTTGCATGCATTGTAATGAACGGACGACAGATCACCCCACCTTCTCTCTTCATACATGCCTAGTAGGGAAAATACTGGTGGTACCGGACACCTAACTCTAAGCCCCTATGGTTTGCGCCAAGGGCCTTAGATAAACAAATCAAGAAGGAAGTACTCTGACGATAGGCTAAAGGTTTTTCTTGTCATATTTTTCCTGACACATAATATATTGGCCTCTGGTTGGCTTCACCACTATTTTTAAAGTTTGAAATCTGATAACACCGAGCAAGCTTCGTCAATACCGAACTTACCGTCGGATACAATACGAACCTGTTTCATAACAGCAAAATGCATGCCAATCGCCCAGAGATGTGGAAACTATAAGGCTCTAATAGTATCGGACACAGTGTGATACTAAAAACATCGCACCAGCGTGAACAAGCTGTGATTCTGAAAAGTCGGCCATGTTTGACATGCGAATAACAGCTTAGATTAACCACACAATGATATAAGTATTACATTTTAAGGCACATTCCGATTATTTATCAGAAAAGAAGCCCCAGTGAAGGTAAAATGACATAAAAATGTAAAACTGTACACGTTAAAAACTTTATATTATTTTCCAAACACATACCTACCCGCCACACGTCCAGGTAAGCGGAATAGGAGCGTGACGGTGTTTATAAATATATTTTTGTATACCTCGTCAGGGTTGCCGATGTTGAGAAATAGAGGTGTCCGGTTCTAACTGCTGCCCGGTACCACCCGAATCTGCCCTATTTAATAGTTGGCAAGCACTACACTGAAGCTTTTCGGTTCCATATCCAAGATGCTAAATTTTCGTCTCTGGGGATTCAGCCTCTTTCTCAAGCTTGTTTGCCAGTAGGAAATTTTTTGCTATCCGTGTCTTGAACAATGCATTTGTTTGTTTCATAATTGACGTGCAAGGTGATGTCTTCCTCATTCAGCACTGCTGAGTCAGAAAGATGTACCAATATGTATCGAACAAGTGAAAATCTAGGCCTAATCATGAATACTGTAAAGAAGCATAAGCATGATCAAATTGAAAATGGTTTTCGGGAAAACCGATACAAATAGATGCCGATATTCCACACCTCTGGCTTCATGTACAGGAAAACATTACAGTTCTCGCTGCGAAAGCAACATTCAAAAACCTCATTAGAACCTCCTGCCTAACCGGCACTCGTTCCTACGTTCAAAACAACCTCGGCTGTTCAATATTACCTTTCGCGGCCCCGGGCAGGAATATATGTTCTGGTATGCTTCGTTCATTGCCGTTAAGCTAGCCTAGGTAAGCCATAATACCTGTCTTGGTTCAGCGTTCTAATAGCTTCGTTCAATGTCAGATGTCCTTTAACTTCGATTTCCACCAATTATCATCCCAATATTTTTCATGAAGTACTCTGAAAATTTGTTTCAAGAAAGAGGTTCGCGGTGGGATTTAAATTTCTGGGGTACTTGCAACATCGGCTCACGGTGTAATACATCATTCCAAGTATTACATTTCTTATTCAGAACCAGATCTGCTCCTTTCATTGTGAGACCTATTAACTTTCATTGCGACATTTCTTCTGAAGTACCTCTCAATTTCTGTTCAAAGAAAGGGCCGCATGCGGAGACATTCCCGCCTGCGGGCAGTTTGTCATACGCTACAACATTGCAACCCGGCCGGCACGCGCCATCCGTTCCCGTTCCCGCCATCCAATCCCGCATGCGGGTAGTTTGTCATACACTACAACACCGCAACCCAGCTATTCCGTTCCAGCCAGCAAACGGGTAGACCTTGGTGTGCATCCCAGAGTCACAAGTTCAGCGACAGGGATGAATGGCGCTTTGCATTTCTGGCTTTACGAATGCAATTCAGTGAACGTATCGTACTCGAAACTACTTAAACTCTACATGAAATGCCTGACGGCATGCGGCTGTAAATGGTTGACGGCATGCGGCACCAAGCATCCGCATTCATTCCACTTTTGACACTTGCCCTCGCTACAGGCGCCGAAAACTGGTACAAACAATATTGCGTGTTTTTGATTTTATGGGTGCTGTTGTATTCCTGCAAACGTCAGGTTCTGGCTACGTTGCATTTTGAGCACGGTTTGGATGATGGATTTAAATCTCCATCTGGTACGGTTTCACACCGGAATGAACTGGCTACGGATACGGATTGGAACGTAATTATACATATTAACCCGCTTTATGCCCCACTGGCATGCTCGTATGTCCCAATTCATACCTCACTGACGTGTTCGCATGTCCCGTCCTGCAGGTGTGCTCTACGTCACCGAATGGCCACAGGACCACCGCCAATCCAGAAGCTCAGCTGACACTAGCATCGTCAACAGCAGTCACATCGAAAACAAAGTGTCTGGCTCTCGGGAGGAGCTGTGGTGTCGCTCGCACTTGAGGCGATCAAATGCTCACGGACACCACTAGAAAATGTCGCATCAACACCGACACCTGTCGTCGTTTCCACACTACCCAGTCGTTAGATCTGCTGTAATTGTTCTGGCGAAAATGTGTGTGAATTTTTCGATACAAAGTGTGTATTTGTAAGCAATTATTCTCTTTGCAAGTGCAGCAATATTAACGGGCTGAGGAAAAAGCTTCCGAAGCCACGAACGATATTTTGTAAAATCCATTCATCGGAGGGGGATGCATTAATTATGAAGCTCCCTGGTATTTGGGGAGTGCAACTCTATAGGCCCAATGTCAAATCTTGAATGCATTGGAGTGAAAACGGAGAGGAAAATCGACATTGGGGAGGAATAGCCCATGGAAAGTATATCCAAGGACACTCAAGTCGGAAACATCGGATCTTATTTTGGTCGGTAGCTTGGTTAAATTTACGCGCACCGTTACTTAGCTGTCAGCTTATTTGGATAACGAATGTTGCGTGATACTTAAGAAGCCTCAGGCGGAGCTCAGGAGTTTCTGCTGCTGAGCAAATCACCACAAACTCAGCTCTACAGCTATGTATAGATAATTTGGAACTGAAGTGAAGGTATATACTGTGAAGCCACGAGGTAACGTGACGCGGTTCGCAATTGAGAACTCAGTTAGTACTGATTCAGGTAAGTTCAGATGCGATTCTTATCACAAAGTATTGCGGCTGTTGCGAAGCTCACAAGTTGTATCGTCTGACGTGCTCAAATGCATTAATGCCGATATCAGCGATGGTAGCCATCACAAGGCATATATTGAAGGAATGACAGTAGGTACTTGAAGAATTGAAATATTCCCTTTACAAACGACGAGGATCATAAAGTATACATATATGTACTTTATTCATCTACATACACACACATGTAAATCAATAAATATATATATATATATATATATATATATATATATATATATATATATATATATATATATATATATATATATATATATATATATGTATATATATATATAATATATATATATATATATATATAAAATATATTATATAATTGAAGTATAATTGAATATACCTTACTCATTATACATATGCATGCACAGCGCTCACGCAGACTGAGACGTCCCCACTGAGAGGTGTAAAACATCCCCAAGACATCCTATACTCGGTGAAAGCCATCCACATCTATTGTACCTACTTGTTCGGTGTCAGGAGAAAACGTCGGGAGGACAACCAGTACAACTGCTGATGCATTTGAAATTGCCTTGCTTGGCAGGATAGAGTAAGTTAGCTTGGACTGTTGCACGTATGCCAATGCTAGGACATAGTTAGATGATGAGGCCATCGTCATTAATACGAATATGCCATGATCGACCTTTTGCAACTTTGACTTTTCGTTCGAGAACATACTTGAGCCACAATACAATTTTAAGGAAGCAATTCGCCTCCCCTCCTCACATAAAACTCAAGTTGCTTACACGGTAGCAAGGTTCAATGATGCAGGATCAAGTTGGCATGAGCTGCAACGACCTCCTTCTCTAAATCTAATCATTTTTGAATGTGATGGGAAGGTCTCGATGCCGTCCTGTGCCGGAGAAACGTTTTCCTAGTTCCAAAATAATTGAAACCTGCGTGGCCACCTCCGTTTGTTTGTGAGGGTGGTATCACAACCGATCACTCTACCTTGCCAGCCCGTGGCGCGCAAACCTTAATCAGCTTAGTAAAACAGTGGTAGGTAATGGACATTCAAATTTACTGAGCCCAACGGTGGCACGCACTACGAACAAACAAGTCAAGTAAAGTTCCAAGTTCGTCTTCTTTCTTTTGACATGGATGTAAAATAGACCACACTCATAACAAGTCAAGTCAAGCTTGAATTTCCTCTTCCTTCTTCTGAGCAAGGATGAATGTAAAAACTATGGATGCAAAATATATCGCACCCCTGTCACAATATAACACCAACTTAACTAAAGCAATCAGTTTTTTTTTCATTAAGCTATGCAAATTTATATGTGTACTTCCTTTGCGAAACAAAATCAAATGTCCAATAAAATTTTGCATTAATCACGTCACTTCTTGATATGAATATGCATTTAGGATTGTGACAGAAGCATGCAGTACTCGAGTACATACTCATACTAACACGAGTACATACTAGTAGTACTAAAAGCAGTGCGCGGTTTGCGGAATCGGCAGTTCCATTTTTCCTTTTCTTTTTGCAGGGGCAGCAGCAGCTGCTAGCGTGTCACAATTAAGACGATTTTTTATGAGGTTGTTACATCTTAGAATCGAAAAGCAGCATTTAAGTTCATGACAGGTTTTAGTTTATAATTTTATGAAGGATTGTAATGAGGAAATGCCAATAAAAAACTCAAATAAGAGCTTCCGTTATTTCTAATCGTATTAACACTAAGGCGAGTCCCCGTTCCAGCAATCTGTTACAAAAGACGGCAATGGGAGTGCTGACCTGGAACAGCAACCCTGGCCGGCGAGCATGCAGCTTTGTGTACCGTTAACGGAACTCTGTCAAGTACGATAGGTTTGTCGTAGCCCTCGGTTCGCGCAAAAGGACTGCTCAATGTCCTTGTGCAGTAGACCCGAGACCCCGGCTTTCATCAGGAAATAGTTGGTACTAAACTGCCGGGCCTGCTGTGCAATGTCCTTGTGTAGTATACTCGAGACCCTGGCTTTCATCAGCAAAAGGTGGTACGAACCTGCTACGATCATCTGTGGACTGCGCAAACCGCTCGAATATCATTCGACGTTTATCTACGAATGTGTATGGGTGGGGTTGCTCCAGGTAGACTGGCTAATGAGACAGCAATGCCGACGAATATACAATCTCCAACTGCAGCACCCGTATTCAGAGGCAGGCAGAGGCCGATGAATATTTGGGAAAAATATCGCATGAGTTCCAATATATCGGTGAGTCCACCTTCTAACGTGCGCTCTGATTAGCCCATCACAGCTGCCCCACCTGTGATGTAGCAGGGCTCTTTCCGACAGGAAACACTCGCTATTGAATATCACAGTAATTTACCGGCCCAATCATAAAGTTACTGCTCCTTCTATTGGTGTAATTACGGCAACATTTTCCGAAATATTACTGTGCATATATCATCAATGAAATGGCTTACGTTGGGCGCAATAGCAATCGGCATGACTGGCGGCATTTCATATACATGAGGGTTAAAAAATAGAAATGCCAAGTGCAACTCTTCTCAATATCGATCCTGTTTGCTTCTGAAACAATCCATGCATACTGTTCTGTTTGTACTAATGGAAAAATGTGGTATTTCGCACATTGCATTTGGTGTAAAAGCATTTCATCCCTTCTTAACGGCAAGTATTCCCGTACATAATGAGGGGAAGACGTGACAAATTGCACGACTCAGATCCAATATACGTACCCAAACAACAGACTGCCCCATACCGGAACAGAAAACAGCGGTGGAACAGACACCAGAAGGTGGTCATCACTAAAACTTGGCCGTGACACCAAAAGATAATGGCCCGGGAGGTACGCCAACTAATCTTACCAGCTCGAGAGCACGTGACTGAATTCTCTAGAGACGTAGGTCACAGAAATGGCTAGAGATGCATGTGGGACTGCTCTATCTCGCGGCACAAGCCGCAGGGGTGGTCCGAGATACACCTGCGACTTCTCATTACCTAACGAGTGCGGGGGAATTATCTCAGTACCTCGCGATATCGGCCCCTTACGGGCCGGATCAGTATGTGGAACGCATCTCCTCTCTCGCGTGTCTGGCCCCAGGAGGGTCTTGACAGGCAAATGACATGGACCTCACGCTTCCGTGACTCAGCATCCCGGGGTAGTCGGAAACTGCGTTGAACAAATCTCACAATCTAGCAATCCGTGCACATCTCCGGTGAGCAAGGTATGCGACATGGGATCCACAAGCGGCTCGGTACCCAGCACGAGTCGGCGGATCAAAAAAGGTTCCACAAACGGCCCGGCATGAGTGGACACAGCACATCAAACACATCTGCAGCCTCACAAAGTCATGGGGAAGACCAACTTTGACAGGGCCACGTGTGCGCTGGGAAGCGGGCGACAACGCTGCTCCTGAATACCCCTCTGTTCCTCAATACGTCTGGAACCTCCCAGTACTTCATCCTCGCCAGCTACAGGGAAGGAGGGCTGGCTCTGCTGTCGGCCGGTCGGCAGCCGTCAGAGTGGAGGTGTGATCGCCGGGGAAACCTACCGAGGAGTTGACGCAGCGCCGCATGGGGTCGACCGGCCGATAGGTGGCCGGCGGCGAGTAGCGGCCCGAGAAGCACGGGCCCTGCGGCAGCGGCTTCATGTTCATCATCTTGTCGCTGGGGCTGTACATGGCGGCGGGCGTCCACACACTGCAGCACTGGCTGTCGTCCACACTCGCGGACACCGCCAACGGCGGTCCGGCCACGCTCGCCAGCTCGAACCGCGAGCACCACCGGCTCGCGCGCCACTAGCGACTCGACTCGCGCCGACCCATTAACAATGCACCGCGACGCCGCTCAAAGAGCCGGGGCGCGACCGGCGCGCGGCGGCCGACCCTGGTGCGGCGTCAGACTGCCGCGGCCCGACCGGCACCTGTTCGTGCGCTGATTGGCAGAGCAGGTGGGCGCCGCCAGCGCAACTGTGCCGCTGTTTATGGTCGGCCGCCCGACCACCTGGACGCCGCCGGCGCCGGCGCCCACTGCGCATGCGTCGACAGACGATCCATGGCGACGGCGCGGCGGAAGCCGGGCAGATTGCAGGTCCGATTGCCCAATATCAGATGGGCCGGCACCCGACGGAGAGGACTAATTATTTGAGACCGCAGCGGCGGCGGCCCGAGCGCGGCCCGCAGCGGATCAATCACAGCGGCGCGTTTTGGCCTCCGCTTTGTGCCCGCCTCTCGACGGAGATGGCTCGTATTGACTGCCGGGATAATCGCGTTTCGCAGATGATATTGTCCTGACATAAATCTCCATTAGTTCAGTGTGTAATTTGTATAGTTGGTTCGGCTTTGATGCGCCCCTCACGGGGGACTTGCGTCGGTCCCAGAGCTCACCGTGCCCGCTGATAAACACGATTATTCTGGTAATTCGCCCTGCCTGTATGACAAGTGATAGTGATCAGCGAGCGACTTTTGATGCCGGCACATACGGCACATTGGCGTACTGGCTAATTTGCACGATAATGGTGCGAAACGAGCCAGCCAAATGAGAGAGGGAGGAGGTTTTCTGGCGTCACCACCAAACAGGCCTCTACGGTGAGGTGTAATTGAACGAAATGAGGCAGTGGATATCGGAAAGATAGGGCATTAATGTAGAAAATACGCCCGGCGAACCATGCAGGCAGCGTTGTTTCGAGATGCAATACATCTTCGCCGACACACTTTGCAACTTTAGTCGTGGATCAGCTTTGTGTGCACCATGGAGACTCTCGTGACAAGGCATGACACCGCAATTGCAGCGAAGTATGTATAAAGCAATTCGAAAAATTAATATCTTGCTGGGAGTGCGAAGTTACATTCCGCATATTATATGTTCAACCGATTTTCTCGTCGTCTTGTTTCAGCGTCAGTTAGCCGACGAGCACTGGGTTGCTCACCTTTTCTGGCGAAGGTTGCTTACCGACAGAATGCACGTGACGGGAAGCTGCTTCATTTCCGGACGAGTTCCACCTTGACCGATATTTGACCACAGTTTCTGACCAGCTTTCGTCAGCCTTTTCGGCATGCCTTCAGCACAGACGCTCTCAAGATTCTTTATACTGTTCGAGCGACGATTCCCTTCCCACGACCGTGGTGAGGTAACCTGTCAGGCACGAGGTCACCGCTCTTCTTCCCTCCTTCTGGCGCCAGCCGCGGCTGCTGCAATCGGCTGCGGTGAAGTAACCTGTCCTGTCCGGCACGAGGTCACCGCTCCCCCTCCCTCCTGCTGGTTCCAGCTGCAGCTGCTGCCAACAGTTGTGGTGAAGTTACCTGTTCTGTCCGGCACAAGGTCACCGCTCCTTCTCCCTCCTGCTGGCGCCAGCCGCGGTTGCTGCTCGTGGCTGTGGTGAAATGACCTGTCCTGTCCGGCACGAGGTCACCGCTCCCCCTCCCTCCTGCTGGCGCCAGCCGCGGCTGCTGCTGGCGGCCGTGGCAGCAGCCAGTTGGGCAGCGCACACAGTTTTACTGAATTTCCCATTTGGCGGTCTCGCGGGACTGGCAAAACCCCGCCAGCGCTCGCCCTCCCAGCACGGGTATGGATCCTATGAAAAGCAAACATTCAATTATACGTGATTACAAAGTGTATCGGCGTATCGGGCGAAGAGCGCGGGGGGCCGGCCCGCTAATGGCCTCTCCGTGTAGCAGGGAGAGAGTCCATCGCCGCTGCAGGGCGGTGACAATGCGGAGTCGGCGCCGCACAAAACGCGCTCGTAATCGGCGAAAAATGAACAGCCCAGCCATCTGGCCCACAGACAGGGGGATGGTGGTCACGGGCAGACGACAGTCCGGTCCTTCGTTTCGCACATAAACGGCGCCGCCCCGAGTCCGTCCTGTACAGAAGCGGCCTCGCTCCGGACCATGTTCACGTGCTGAAGCGGGGAGCGGGCCCGGGCCCTGCGTTCCGCACGGAGGCGTTCCGGTCCGCCCTGCGCTTCGCACAGAAGCAGGCCAGTTTCGCTTCCCACAGCATCCACATCAGTATACGGTAACTCTTACATACATCATTTACGAAGACATCGCAAGTAAAATTTATTTCAGAGTAGCATTGGTGCATGAGTTTTCAAAGTCCACCTCAGTCACACAGATTTAGCAAGCGTGTGTAGAGATGCAAAGAGCAAAGCAATACAATATGCATACCAAAAGCGAGATGAAACGAAATAAATGGATGAGATGCGCAATGCAATGCTGGAAAGGATGCCAGATTAAGAGAATATATTACCAGGCCTCTACAGTCATGTCAGTATGAGGGGTTTGAATAAAAAACAGGATGTGGGGTTAAGGACACGAAAAAATAGACAAAACATAACACAACAAAACACGGATAATCAGGCAGAGTATTGCTAAGATGATGAATATTACAGGCGCTTGTAAGCTTGGTTTCTATTTAGCTTCTGCTTTCTTCCATTATCACTTTTGTATTTTGTGAGTCATTCGTAATTCGTACTTCAGATCTTGTTCATGCTTGCTACTACTAAGTGCAATATGTTTTGCATGTGTTGCATATTTTCGCCTTCGATCTAAGATTTGTCATATAACGCTTAACGTAAGCGTAACCGTACGTTGATCGCATCATAGCTTTGGGAGAGATCACAAATCCGATTAGTGTTAAAAGATATGTGTACACACACACACACACACACATATATATATATATATATATATATATATATATATATATATATATATATATATATATATATATATATTTATATATATTGTAATATATATATGGCTATTGGAAATAGCTTGAAACTACTAGTGGTGCTATGGGCACCCATTGCAAAGCAATGGGTGCGAGGGAACTTCTCGCGAAATGATTAATTTTCTGTACCAGGTTGTTGCTGCCTTACTGCCTTCGGAGAACGTCTGATAATAAAGTCAACAAGCAATGTATTCACGCCAGACACAGCAAAAGATAAGTCTTAGATTATCCACTTAGCTGATTCTCGGTGCGCAGTAAACTATCAAGTGATGTAAATTACCAATGGGGAACCATTGCTCAGCCACTGTATCTGATCAATCAATGAGTTCCTTGCGAAATAGTTGCATCTCGTTAACTGTTATGTAGACACTTCACCCTATTACTGCGTGGATATTTCACCTCGATTTTTTTTGTGACGGGGTTGGATTCTGTCTCTCCGAGGTCGAAAAACTTGCTTTACGATTTCTCCGAAAGGCATTGCACACAAATTATCGGAACAAAGTCTACCATCTACCTCTTCAAAATAGCATTAAAAACGACAGGAGATCATTAAGGAGCTCACAGACTGGAAAATTCAGGCCTCTGTAATCTCAGGTGACTTCCTCCCATGTCAAGCCTGAGTGTTTAAGTTGTTCTGAAAGGTTCGGTTTGCCACCTGTTCATGCGAACTATCTGATTTCAATGTAATTCGGTAGGCGGTTTGTGTTTTCCTCTGTGCTGTTCACCGACTGCATATATTACAAAATAGTTGTCGATCTTCCACTGTGTGGTAGCCCCCCACCCCCCGACCATTTGCGGACCAAAAATCGATTTTTGATTTGGTTTCAATTTTGATGAAGAGCTCAGAACATTGAACATTTAGCACTGAACATTTAACATTGAACATTGAACACTGAACAGCTCAGGCACCCGACGCGGGGTGGTTTCGGAATAATGTATTTCATATTGTGACACCATCTTAAAATGAATATCCGACCTTCGTAACTTGAAACAGTTTAAGGTAATATAGCATTCGACTGAAGTGCACTTCTAAAAAATGTGGCTGGGAAACATTTATTGAAAGAGATACAATGAAAAGAAACATGAAACAATATGTTATATCTCGCTGTAGATTGTACTTCAGCTGGGCTCTGGAAGAGCCATACGTGGTACTGACCAGCACAAGTACATGGTTTTGATGATTGTTTATTTTCACGAACTTGTGACGCTACGTAAAAGATGAAAATATCAACACATAGGTTGAGCACACCAACAAGCGGGAAATGTTTACAAGTGGGTTAGAAAGTATAATAATCGGCCATACTCATGATCATATGCTACAGATCTGCGAACGATAGAAGAATCAGTGACATCCAATCAGACTACGAAGGATCCACATCCCGTCCATACGCAACCGCCACTGCCCCACAACAAACAAAAAGGGTTGCCATGGCAGCCCGTTGCAACTAAAGGATTCGCTGTTGGCGTATGTTTTTCTTCACATTACCCCACAACTTTTTGTTATAAAATGGTATATAAAATCATAGGCGTTTGCCGCGCCGGTGAGGCGCATAGAAAAGCAGGGCTCCTTTCGAAAGAAATCAACAGGTCCGTTAAATTATTTGAAAGCCTATCATATCTTATTCCCTATGCGAATTTTAAGTTTCATTTTGCGGACTTCTAAGTCTGCAATAAATACGTGAACGTAGCTTAAATAACAAGTACTTTCATGCCCGCCGTTCACTATTATTACTCCAAACTAGTTGGCAAATCGACCAACTTTGGAAACATTACTTAAGGACATTCTAAGTACTTTTTTTAAAGCCAAGTAATTGTTATTTTCACTGTTTCCCTGGCTTGCAGCATGCAAAATTTCCAGGGAGTAACTCAACATTTTGAGAAAAGATCGGACACTTCTTTTAATGTTATACTAATCGGCAATGCAATTTGTCATTAGAATATGCTTAGTCATTTCTGAACGACTCAGAACTGGACAGCAGTAGACACAGTGTTGGAGCCATGTCGTACATTTCGTTTGTCGCTCAAATCTCGAAGACCTACGGTAGCATTGCCTACTACACATATAGACATAACTATATATACAAACTATTTTGAATGGCTGCGCTGGCACAAAAACTTGGAACAACACTTGGTCAAGACCCTGATCCCTATAACTGCCGCTCATTATAACTATACACTATACACTGCTTTGACCAACATCATCAAAGATGTCGTCAATCATCAAAATGACCAAAACACCAGAATGAAAGGCTGCGCCTGCGTCTGGCTGGATGACAAAAAGCGTGATGGCTAGTGTTCCACGGGCATGGCTTACTGGACATGGCGCTGGGTATCCGCATGCATGTATTCGGGCGTGCGAATTGATTTTACATCCCTGCGATTAATCAACAGTTGTGCACAATGTGTGCGGCGTTGTGTGTGTCGCACCAGTTCACACACCGGACAAACCCCTCATAATGCGATTATTCTCCTTCAATCTGTCACGGCCGGTGAATGCCTGACGCGCGGCGCATACCTGGCCGCCCAGTCGATCGGCCACCAGTGATGCCGCTCGGCGGGCACCGTTCACCGCCGGGGGCGTCACGCTGCTGGCCGGCAGGCGAGCTCTGTAGCGCTGCGCCAGCTGCCCCGATACGTCGCCCCACGCTCAATAACTCACCGCAATAAATGAGCAGCAAAGTGAAAGTGAACAATGGTAAACCGACCGGAAATTAGAGCTGGACGGCCACGATGTCCTCACACCGCCCACGCCGTCAGTGGGGCACGCGCGGCCACCCAAAGCAACAGGAGTCGAGCAAACGAACGCCGATTTAAAGTTGGAGTTGTTTAGTTTCCAAAATTCAGTAAAGATCTAGTGCAAACAAAAAACATTAGCCTTGCATGTGATGAGAATCCTTCAATGATGGCTCCTCTTCACTCAACAGCTTTTTGTTCAAGTGAACTTCATCCACCAGTATCATGCCATCAATGTCCAACAGCAACCCGAACTTGAAAAAAAATGTTGCTACTCCGCTGAAAAACGCACACCCGGCCAACAACTGGCATGTCGGGGCTTTGTAACACGATTGGTCACGTGACCGAGCGTAGATAGGCAGTGCATGTGTGATGAGGGTGATTCTAGGGCAACTGAATTGGATCCGCAGCAGTGGTATGCTGAAATCGAACGCAAACAACCGCTGCCCGAATGCTAACAACCCTCTGCTATACAGCGGTTCCCTGACAGTCTCCCTCCACAGCCAATTCGAAATCACTGGCCAATACGATAATCACGCCAATCAGACAAATCACATTCATCATGTCAGCTGCTGGTGGTCCAGCTGCTCCGGGCTGATTTGCCACTTAAACCGGCGGCGGTGCCGGAGCGTGACCAGAACCGGAGCCTGCAGCAACCGGCGCTGGCATGACTGGTCAACGTAAAACTCGGCCTGTCACATTACAACTCATTCGCGGCCGCTGTCGAAAGCCCGGCTGAACGCGCGCATCCGGTTCGCGTTTCCGGCCACGTGGCGGCCCGCTTCCTGACCGGGGACGCCGCGGCCGCCGACCGACGTGTTTGGGGATCGTGAGGCGCGTTTCTCAGGGCCGGGCGGTCGCAATGACCACCGCAGCAGCTACGAGGCACGCTTCCCCTGGTCGGGGTAGCGGTGAGGAACGCTTCCCCTGGCCAGGGTAGCTGCGAGGAGTGCTTCCGCTGGCCGCGCAGCTGCGAGGCGCGCTTCCTGCGGCCGGTGAAAATGCGCGACTAGTGCGCAGGCCGGCCAGGTGGCGCGGCTCAGTCACAGTCACACGGTGCGCGGCCGCCGCAGTCCGCTCCAGTCACTGTCGCCCAGTCCAGTCGGGGCCAGAGCTGGGCCACGGCTGAGCCAGTCAGCGCTATCGATTTCAGCGGTAAATAGCCGCCGGCTGTTTGTTCAGACGGCGAAGGCATTGTTGGCGACTACCGGGTTACGGCCGGGCCGACTGGCACTCTGGTCGACACCATTGTCAGCTGCCGTCGAACGGTGACCGACGGTAGCTGGCGCTTTTGCCATTGTCGACCGGACCAATCTAGAGAAGCTGATAATTCCGCCCGCCTCCGGATGGTGGGGCAGCGGAGACTGGCGACCCGTGGGAGCAGTAGCCTGCGCTGTCGACAGAGATGGAGTTGGTCTATGGGAGCCGAGATTATCAGAGTTTACGAATCCAATCAAGCGGCTTACCTGTGGACGAACAAAGCAAACGTCAACAGGGCGATCGTGGAGACGCCGCTCTCCGCATCCTCCTCCCATTATGCTGAAGCGCCCAATAGAAGGCACAGCGAGTGACCTGTTGATCTGCCATTGTGCCTGTGGCCAGCACGAACACCGAGACCCGGGACTGGACTGTACGACCCGTTAAATGAGTAGAGACTGTCGGCCCCCACCAGCTAATGACGTTGCCACGGCCATTGACCAGAGGCTAGCGACGGCAGTGCAAATGTCCTCTGGCCTCCCCTGCGTACACTCCAGAATGTCTAAAGCTCGGTGCTCCCGGCGCGAGTGATGTACCGCTCGCTGGAGGCTTATCCAGTTAGCCACTAAGGTCGTTTTGGCCACTGCTCGTCACCGCAGACTGATAGAACGAACGAAAACGGGAAGCCATGGGACTGGCCAACGCAAGACTTCCTCGAAAATTCACCTTGAAGGAAGCAGCTCATTTGGCAGGTACGACAGCGCTCCAGTCGACGGTTTGGGAAATAATCGGCTCTCGAAGGCATCCACCAGTTTAGCGTTGGTGATGCTTCGTAAGTGATAGCAAAGTCGGAAAGACATTCAAGGGGAAATGATGCATTTTTGTTATGTTTCAGCTTACACCCAACCTTGTCACACTTGCTAAAACATTTTTTTAAACATCTCATCCTTCTGCCGAAAATGGTACGCAAATTAGCACGACTATGCACCGTCAGTAGACTATGGCCGGGCTGTGTATAAAGAGTACTCATTAGTCGTGGAAAGAGCCTGACACCCCCTTTGAGGAACATTTACCTCGAACACTATTGGTTCACCTCGAGGAAATTGACTTAGAATGTCTTTGCCTCCCACATTTCCCGGTCCTGCTAGTCCCCGACGGAGGCCATTGTATTCGTCGCATGGTCCCTGCACAGCAGTGAACTTTCAATAACAAGCAAGACGCCTTGGCCGGCGCATCATGGGCAAGGCTTCTTAAGTACCTCTTTAGATTTGAAATGTTTTCATGTGCTTCTGGGCACATCAAAATTATCCTGGGCATTGCGTAGTAGCCCCATTTATGTAATGAAGCTACCTAGTTTGTGATGTGACACAGTGCGTGCTTTAGAGGGTTCAATAACACATATTATATATATGAGGGTTTCGTAGAAAAATTCCACTGTGCTGTATCCAGATGTTAATAAATGCAGAGTATTGTCGCTCACAAAAGAAAATGAGGGCGAAGATTGCGTGCCATAAGCGAATGTTGGAAATAGCTAAACCATGCCTGCTTCTAAGCGTATAGTCGTATGGGCATCAGCGTAAAGTAGTTGGATCTCGGAAATTGCGAAGTATTCCCATCATGGGATTGCACATTGCATTGCATTGCACGAAAAATCGATATAAAGTCCCTTCGCCCTCGGGTCCCAAATCCATGGCGCCGATTTTTATATGGGGTGCCAAAATTTCCTGCTAACCATTCCACGAGAAGACTAAATTTGTTGTCTTTTTGGTACGAATTGTCGCCAACGCCAGCTACTACACCACCGAAAGAAAGATCTCTTACTGTACCAAAACCATTGCTGAACAAAAGCATCAGAACTCGAAAACATGACTCCATATAAAACAACTTATGGGCAACGTAGAAATGCTACAACTTCCTAAGCATGACTACCAAGCTGCTAACGAAGGAATCCACAAGTCCGTGCTTATTCCATGGTTATGCTTCTAGGGTACGTTATTGCCGAGTTACAAGCCTCTCAAAAGCGACATGACTTGGCCGGACCTTTTTGAGAGTTGAAGTGAACGCTCTTTGTCTTTGATCATGTCAGTTACTAATAGCTATTCGCATTTTATCAAAGAGCCTATTCGCTATCGGTATTATTGGCGATAGTATTGTCTGAGATGCGAAATTAATGTGCTATGTAATGCATCAACAAGAAGCCTAGTTTGGAGCAGTGCTGCCGGGAAAAATAATTATTTATTCATTCGTTAATCTAGCTGCGAATGTTTTCTGGATGTCATCAGCCCATAATAAAGTTAGTGAAAATTGGATAGCAATGGGGCGCGAAAAAAGCTGTTTATTACATATTCATGTACTAGTGAATGTGAATCGCCTTTTCCCCCCATGCTGCTTCAGCAAAAGCCATACGCTATTTGGGTTATACTGAAGTGCATTGACACAAATTTCAGCGTATATCTCGCAACTACCCACCATCCACAGCATGCTCCCACATCTTCAGTCCACGTAGGACTGCAATGCTACAACGTGGGGAATTCAATGTTGATGGAAGATATTCAGCTCAGCGGATGTGACAGGAAAGCCCAACTGATTCGTCTACAATTGCCTGTTTCAAGTGTTCGAGCTTGTGAACGACTTAGACAAAGTGGAATGACACGATCGTGAATAATGCTGGAAACAGTGACATGCATACTCCCGCACACTCACACCTAACACAAACGCAAACATGAGCATAAGCCGGTCATATAATAGGCCAACGGCGTACCTTTCTCTGTTCAAACATCTGTTTCCAAAGCCACGCTTTGTTGAAACAAGCAACTCGCTGTAATCGAAACTGTATGACGTCATGCTCCTATGACACAATGCGATCGGTACATTTATCTAAATGCGCCCACAAGTGCGTATGGTAGGATGTAATTGGATTGGACATTTACTTTCTGAAAGCACCTAACACATAGTGCCCGGTGAACATGACCCAAGGCATATCGAGTCAGGTTGGACAATAGCGTCAGCTGCTGGGGTGTCGTTTAGCTACATATATGACGCATATGACGATTGTGATCGATATCAGCTTCTTATCTGCGCGCGCACCAATTTAACCAATGACAGTGCGTCATTTGTGTGACAAGAGCTAAATAGTTTTCGCCAAAGCGCCTTCGAAATCAATCGATCAATCGGCGAGTTTGCTTCAGGTAAATTCACCGGTTGAAAATGATATAGGGTGCACGTGATGTCATGCCAGCCAAGCTCCTGTGGGAAGGAACTGATATGTGAATACAAATGCAGCTGTGTAGTATAGAGTTGCGTTTCACGACAGGTATTCTTTCTATTGTCACAACAATTCTGCAATGCAATTGGTGAACTTGGCACGCGCACAGATAAAAACTGATATCGATCACAATCGCCACGTGCGTCATATATGTAGCTAAGCGACACCCCAGCAGCTGATTGCTATTGCCCAGGGACATGGCCGATATTTACTTGAAATCATTCTGAAATTAATCAAACATTCACTATTGACATGGGTGCACTGCCACTTTGCAGCAATGCTGTCGGATGCACTATAAATAATTTGTCCTGACTAAGTACACCATCTATTTGAAAAAAAAAGCTGCGCACACAGAGATGCCATTTCATACCATCTACGGAGAGGTACCCCGAAGAAGAGGGGTCTTAGTATTGGGGAAAAGGGTGAATTCAATTATACTACCTCCAAAATTCGTAAAGCTCGTAGTATGGTGTGCGCATTTGTGAACATAATATAACTACTTTCCCCCGCTTATAGGCATTGGGTCTAGTATCATTTCCACTTCTGGCTTGAAATGAACCTCTCATGTCAATCATCAATCGTGTCAAGTCAACAAGCGCCGCCAATACTGCATTGTCGGTGCAGACATCGATGAATCACTCTCAATGTGACGTGCAATGACTGTTCGGTGTAAGTAATTAGGCAAAGACGTTCAATTCATCGCTAGTTGGAAAATATATATGCGCATCACTGCTCAGCCTTTGAGGCGAATGAAGTACTTCGCTGATCGTTTCACATAACCGAAATGCCGGAATATACGACGTATTGTTATCTCTATCATTGTGGGTACTGGCTTACAGGAAAACATCCTTTTCTTTGTCAGTAACCTGTTAAACATTAAGAAAGCCCCTCAAGCAATCCGAGGAACTTGTAGTACGGCCTATTTTAGCATGCTAATTGGGGAATGTTTCTCTCCCCCAGTGATCAACAAATTCCTTAATTTTTAGGAGGAAATTTGGCGACCTCGCCAAACGTCGTCATTTGTGTGCATTTTTTGTCGCCGGTTTCCCTCCTAGTAATTAAATAACAATGCCCCGACTTGATTCCGGAACAAATGGACTTATCGCACACTCCACAGTGCTCTTTCTTCACCATCTGTAGTGACTATTTCGATTGGCTTCACAAATATTAGTAGAATCTGATGGAATCCGGACTTTATATTTCCTAGTCCTGACTCTCATCCTACCTGCTTAGAAGTCAGGTTTTAGAAATGACGTTGAATGTCAATTTTTAAGCCCAATTGTTGAACATTATCAACCTTGAACATTGTGACCTGGTTTTCCCCTGAAATGTAGTGCACTGGGTTACCCCAAGCGAGCATCTTGCTTGCGATATCTTGACAATGATTATTTAATGTTATTAAGGTCCCTTTGTGGCCCACCTCTGCCTTCCACGGATCTCACGAACAATGGTTCAGTTAATAACACCGGTGCACTCGAGTTTGATGGATGCCACATCTCGCACGTCCTAGGGCAGCTGAGGAATAGCATGCCTGTGCCAAATAGTTCTGGTGCTCCCGTCCTGGATCACCTGAGGGTGACATCGCCACTTCTATCTGCCTTCCGTATTCCCCCAGGTGCACTGGCGGATCCAGGGGGGGGGGGGCATTCCGGCCATGGTCCCCCCAAGCGCTTCAAAGGGGGGCCATAGTGTCTTTTGCCCCCCCCCCCAACCAACAAAAGTAAACTGAATTAATATGCAGTGACCTTTGCTGAGGTTAAAAAATAGCGTTTCGGGTGAAATAATGTCCAATTTTAAAGGTATTTTGTTATAATTGTTTGGTCAGCCTCCCCCTCCCCCTCCCCCTCCCGGGGGAGGGGGAGGCTGACGCCGTAAACCGAAAGTTTCCCCCCAAACCGGTGGGCTAGATCCGCCAGTGCCCAGGTGCTGTATCCATGGTTATGCTGGTCGCCCCCAACCTGACCGACTGACCACCACACTGGGAACCGTTAGCACACTAATCCAGTCCACTGATCACGGTCCTTAGCGGCGCAGTCAATCGAACTGGACCCCCGTCTGGATTGTAGAGCGCCACGATTGTGTTCGTCGCGGCAGACGGGCGGGTGCCAGGCGGTGGGAAGCAGGCGGTGGGTGGCAGGTAATAGGCGGCGGGTGGCAGGCGGCGGGTGGCCGACGGCGGGAGGCAGGCGGCGGGTGGGTTTCCCAGTCGGCGGCTGACAATTAGGTGATTGTTTGCTCGGCCGTCGTCAGCGCGTGTCGTGTCGCGTCGTGTCGTGTCGTGTCGTGTCGTGCGGCCCGCCGGCTGACGTCTCGTCTCTCGACCGGAACGCATCTGCGCCGCCACCGCCGTGGGCGACAGTCGACTCGGTCCCGCCGCCTGTTTACATTTTCGGCCAGATAAAAGCACACTATCATTAGCTGCGAGTGGCTGGCCGAGTGTTCAAACACCGGCATTCACCGCAACGGCGGCGTATCATCAAACGCATTAATTATTCAGTGTCAACGCACGACGACCAACGGGTGATCCGCGCGCGCTCGGCGGCCGCGCCGAGCGCGCCGTTTGCGACAGAAGCGGCGCGGCGCGGCGCGCGGCCGCCGGAGAGGGCGCGCCAGATATCGGCCGCCGGCACGCGCCGCGCCGAATGGACGGCCCGACGCTGCTGGCCGCGCCCGATTTATTGTCAATCACGGCCGGTAGCGGTCCGCTGCGTTTTCAATTACCCTCCGGGACACAGACAGGTGGGGCAGCGGTGCACAGAGCTGGCGCGGCGACCAGGTGTCGTGGCGACGGCCGGCAGGGTCGCGCCACCCGCAGTGGGACAAGCGGCGGGCTGGACAGTGGAGAAGCTGACCACACAAACAACAGCAGTGACGCAATGTCCGTAATATGAGGTCATCATTTACAATATACTTTAGTCATTACGCGATAACTTAGCTGCGATCGTTAATAGACGTCTGAAAAACGGATAAACAATGCAAATACCATTCGACAGAACTGGAGCATGGAATGTAGCATGGACTAATACCTTCCAACTTTCGAAGGTATTAGTCCGCGAGCAACCGCTCGCAGCATATGCCCCTAGTTCTGCGGGGACGGGGACAAATTCCGCCTCTCTCTATCTTTTGCTCTAGACCAGTTAGGGAAATATGGTTTTCACCAGCGCATAACCTAATCCGTCAGATGTACAAACAAAACATACGCGTTTTAAAATCTCCTGCTGATCACCTGCCAGATTATATAAAAAAAACAAGATCCTGGCTTCGTCAACTGATTGGCTATTTAACCAATCGGAAGTTAGCTAAAGCTGTTCTAAATGTGTCCTGCTAGGCCTGCTCTACTGAAGCCGTCTTGCTACACAGAGTTTCGTGAGAACAACTATTGTCGCCGGAGGAAGCAATAACAGGCGAGATACTAGGTGTCGAGCGAGCAACGGCTAGGTCAAGTTGCTACAATTGGCTAGTTATCATTACATACTTTTAGAGACCTTACTTTCTAGAACTTGAAGATCAATGAAACAAAAAATTGCGCGAGGTTAAAACTCAGGGCCAACAACTACGTAGGAAGTCAATTCTTTGCAAACAAGATCAAACTTAAGTCACGCCAGTTCGCCCGAGGCATTGCCATGGGATGATCTAGGAAAGCTGCAAACATGCGAATAAAATGATCGTGTAGAATAATGTAATGGTCATTTCTGCCTGCAAAATGACGCTTAGCGCTCATTCGGCAATTCATCACTTCGGCCAGTACGGAAGAAGGCGATCTGTGCACATCTTGGGTCTTGGCGCCATGACTTGATCAGACATCGACTGGAAGCTTGATATAACAATAGATGACATTATATTATATGTATTCCGGGTTTGTGCTGACATATTTAGGCTTGACATTCTGAGCAGAAAATCAGAGCTAATCTTTGACCTTTACTTAACTTCAGAACGTATTCTAAGGTACGAGAACGATTTTTATATTTGTTTTCGATCAAATACATACACAGCCATATCAAATTATTTTACGACTTATAAAACCGGATTTGCACTGTTACGCCCCCAGATAAACACTCTTCTGAGCCGATGTCTAGACTGGCCTCGTCTAGTTCGACGACCCGGATCACACGACACCA